>CAUYQG010132450.1:0-14491 GCA_963574415.1 Tarsius wallacei
GGTGCGTGCTACCACACCCAGCTAATTTTTTGATTTATTGTAGAGATGAGGTCTCGCCAAGTTGCCCAGGTGGGTCTTGAACCCGCGGGCTCAGGCAATCCACTCACCTCAGCCTCCCAAGGCGCGGGATTACAGGCTGAGACACCGAGCCCGGCTGATTCCTTCTTTTTAATAGCAGATACACAAACCAATTCCTTTAGTATGAATTCAAAAGCCTTGTAACCTTGACTCAGTTCCCAATTCTGACCTCATTTATAACTAACACAATAATAATTAATATGAATAGTACAATATGAATATAACTTACACCATCATTACTGTCAGTTAAATAATAATGTACATCATCATATCACATTGTATTACACCAAAGTACTCAATATTTCCCAGTATTCTATACATTCACAATTCTCTGTGTTTGTCTCCAATAACAGTGATATTTATCATCTTTGCCACAGAAATCTTTAAGGATGATGAAGTTCAGATGTCACTTCTTCCTGGAGCTGTCTTAAACCTTAAAAATAATTCACATTTCCTTTCCTTATACTTTTTTTAACACCTTTGAACATGTATTAAAACATCTAACATGGCCTAAGGTCACTATGGTCTTAGGTTTACAAAAGCACTATACATTTTTGTTTTGGGGATGTGCTGACAAAACAAATATCCCTTAATAAATGTGTGTTCTTGAATTAACCATCTTGTACAGTCTTTACAAGATAAGTGAAATTCTGAAGAAATTTTTGAAAATGAAAAATTATTATTACGATTATTCTACTGATAAAAAATATTTTGCAATCTTTCTTATTGTGATTGTATATCTTGTTTCAAAACTCTACTGTGTACCACTGCCCCCCATATATTGACATTGAAAAGTATTCAGGAGAAAGTTAACACAGCAGGTCTGATATTGTTCTTTAGAAGAGACTCCTTGCAGGGCTGGTAGTTGGCTGGCATCCAGAATTTTGGCTTTTGAAGTTCTCTACACTGATAAAGCTGTTTTGTTTGCCTGGGGCACTAAATTAGCTGTATCAGCCTGATTTATGTAAACACCTGCTTTCCTTCTGGGAGTCTGGAATTTCTATGGTTGTGGCTGATCACACAGGCAGAGAGTTCCTGTATGAACAGTTCCAAACACTCTGGACTTTTTAGCCGATAGCAGACTTTCCTAGTCAGAAATACTGCATATGTGTTACTGTATTTAGCTGCTAGAAGAAGGAACACATACCATGTGGCCCCTCTCAAGAGAAATAATTTTTCAAACCCTAAATGTGAATTTCTCCAGACTCTGCAGGTTGTTTCTTTTTCCTTGCTGACCATTGTAATGAACCATGGCAAAAGTCCAATGTCTCTGAGTTTTGTGAGTCCTTCTAATGATTCGCCAAACATGGATATTCTTGGGACTCATGATACAGAAGGAAACTACTTAAATACTGTCTTGTTATTTTTTGGCAAACTTCCTCCAGTCACTGAGATACTATTATTACAAAAGATGATTACAAAAGATGAGATGAATTTTTCTGTTACACAGAAAAATTATTTTCCCTATTATCTCCTAACATCTCATTATTTTATCAGAAAATTCCTACCTGTTTTACAATGGTAGCATAGTTTAAACATGGCTTTGTCTAGTTAAAAAGAGAGAGAGAAAGTGAAAGAAAAGACAAGTGAAATATATTTTTCAAAAGAGTAAGTTGTATTTTGAAAGATGATGGGGGAGATATGCAGTAGAAAGGAAATATTACTGAGTTTTATGATCAATTTACTATCCTGCCATTTCTCAGCCATGAGGCCTTAGGGAAATCTTTTAACCTCATTGAGAACCAATTCTGAATATGTAAAATGGGATAATAAAACTTTCCTGTCACTCGTATAGGGATGCTGAGATCAAATAAGTTAAAAGGTATGAAATATAGCTGAACATTGTTACAGTTAACTAGGATTGCTTCCCTTTCTAATTCTAGGTTTTAGGCTTAAACCCAAGGGGTGTGTAGTTTCATTTAATTCTTTTATCCGCATACCAGATTAGAACTACTGTATACAGGCCTTTGCCCTCACTTTGGAGAAAGCAAGGAAATTCAGAAATTTAAAAAAGAAATAAAAAATAAATAGCAGCCACTCAAGAGTAAAAAAATAAAATTTAAACATATATGTTAAATACACCCATGAGCTTCTTCAGAAAGTATCTAATTCAAGCAAAAAAAATGGATAATTACCATATAAGAATCTGTTTTCAACTCCAGCTATGTGTGTTAAACAGAATATTGATGATGATGACGATGGTGGTAATTGTAATAACCTTTATCAACTATATGGTGTGAGCCAGGCACTAAGCTGCTAAGTGCATCACATACCTTATCTCATTTAATCCTAAGTGTTACCTTAGAGATTAAATATTATTAGTATCCCAAATTTACAAATGAGGTGATTGAAATTTTGCAATGTTGAAACAGGTTCCATCTAAGTGAGGACCCAGGAGAGTAAGAGCAGAGGCACTGGTGTAGCACAAATTTTGATTAATATTCTAGTACTTTCTTTTTCTTCCTCTCTTTGGTTTATTTTCTTTATTATTGCAAAGTAACTATTCAAGCCATAGTCAGACACCTGAAAAATATATTTTTCATAACATGAATGTGAGTATGATTTGATCTCAAATTATAGTCAAATAGAATACAAAACTAGGCCCAAAGACGTAATTGGTTATTCCAGAAAGTTAGCTTTTCAAGATTCCTGTGTCATGTCTATATAAATTAGTATATCTGAACAACAAAACCAAAAAAGTACAATGATTTTTAGGGATATTTAATATTTGGGAGATTATATCAGAAATTATATTTTTTCTTTTTCTCTTCTTTAGTGAGAAAGATGACAAAATAATCATCTTATTAAAAGATAAAGGTATCTAAACAATGAGTCAAGAGCCAATAGAGTAATCAAAGTTTCCTCTTACATGAACAAACTTGGCAGAAAAGAGCTATAAAAGAATGCTTTGTATTTTTTGATAAATAATCATCATCACCATCATCATCATCTGCTAGACTTGCAGGTATGAGTCAGCTCAAGAGAAGGAAGCAGAGTGTTTTGATGTGGAAGACTTAAGATACGGTCCAAATCAGCACTCCAGAGACCATCTGGTTCCAAGGAAATTAATATAGACACTGAAGAAGGTTAAGACCAAGAACTGTAATACTAGAAGACAAAGTCTGAGAAGCTCTTGTCTGAGATGAGTCCTGAAGATGGGTATCACCATCTTAAGGGACAGAGTGAGCCTGTACAATGAACCAGATCAGCAAGACATCAGGTATCTGTTGAACTGTGGTATAACAAGCATTAATGATGGGCAGACACTGCAAGGCAGTAGGAGTCATAATTAGAGGCTTTCCTCGCCTCTAATAAACTTAATAACTAAATATTTATCAAATACCTACTATGTTCAAGATATTTTTATCTATGTTGTGCTATACTAAGGAACAAAATTAGCAAAACTCCTACCCCAAGGAGCTTACATTCCACCACAGGTGAAAAAAAAGTAAACAGTTAATTTGCACACACAAATATTTGCTTATTTACTATACAAATTATAATAATTGTTATGAAGGAGAAGTAACAGAAGAACCTATCAATGAAAGACACACCTCTGTCCACATGAATTAGATCAGACGTGAGCATGAGAAAATTTGGACAACAGGGTAAAATGAAGTTTGTTATAGCTTCTGGGAAACTTGAACTTAATCTGAAATTTGCCACAGAAAGAGACAGTGTCTTTTCTAATTGGACATTTCATCAAAGAAATCTAAAGTCAGTATCTCCTGTATTTATTTCATTCCCAGCCTAATGACAATGCAATAAACATAGTAGAAAGGGCCAAGAAAATCTCATGGAAGAAGACCTACAGCTGAAGTCATTGGATTAAGTCAACTTTGAAGGTTGCCTTCTCTTTTAATTAAAAGAATACACTTCTTTATTATTTATGCAATTTTGAGCCGGGCTTTTGTTATTTGCAGTTGAAAGTGTCTGAACTGATTCAGCCTTGCATAAGTCATTTAATATCACAGTATTTTCTTTCATTTACCATATGAGCCCTAAGGACATTAGAGGCTTATTATGAATATCTAATGAGATGTTTGTCATTGTGCACTGCAATCTATTAACTGCAATTCATTTTAAAGTTATTATTTAGAAGTATGAGCAAAAAAACCCAGTAATCATATTTAAATTCATCTTCACTAACAATCATGCCGGTTCACACTAGAATGGCAAAAATATGCCTGGGTATTGTTTTTCATTAGAAGAATTCAGAAATTTAAAATTATCAATTTTTATTTTTTATGGCAGCAACCAACAACATAACTGGGCCTTTAATGAAAACTGGACATTTCAAAACATTTCCACATTAACATTGCTAGATGAAAACAAGGTCATTGATGGAGAATATGTGGAAAAATATCATGAAAAATTATGGTCAATAAAATTGAACATTTTCCTGTTAAAACGTTCCAGCTGTTAGGATATTAAATACTTATGCCCTCACCAAACCCACTTAAATTGTTGAACTAGGAAACACATTAAGTATTATATTTGGATGAGGACACAGGGCCTAGCATTTAGGTTAGGGTACAAAAAAACAAACTTTAGAGAATAGAGCAGCTAACTAACCCAGAAGAAGAATGCAGCTCAGATACAATATAAGAGACAAGAATAAATGAAGTAGAACAGCTCTGGAGTAGAAAAAGCTGGAGAGGTTAAGAACTTATTCAATGACATTTTAAAAGAACTTGCTTCAGAGAATTTCCCAGTTGGAGACATAAATTCTAATGTCAAGATTGCATTTTATCACTGTAGCTTTAAAAATGCATTCTTCTACTGTAAGGAGCATCTTATTTAGATTGCTTATTAAATTATTCCAGTATGGCCTTGAGTAAAGAATATAATTAAATTTTGTAAAAGGACTAGCCAAGTTTTTCTGCTTAGTAAGGCTAAAAATTATCAGTATTTCCTAATAAATACTTTTGGTTTGCCAACTACTTATCTACACTTGATAATACGTAGTGCTCTTCAACTAAACTGCAGAAAAGGATATAGGTTTTAACATCATAATAACAGCTAATCGAATGCTTTCTGATAATAACACAATTGTTCATGAGGAATTTTAAAGTTATAGAATAAAAGGAGAAAATTTTCAGAGCTAACAAATGTTAGTAAATTCTCCTGAATCGAATACTGATCCCAGCAGGAAAGAAAAGGAGTTTGTTAAAGGACCATGACTAAAAGACCGATTGAATGATTGCTCAGCAGCTTGAACTATGACAAGAGAATTGATCCTGGAGAAAAAAGCAATTACTATTTTTGTTGGCATTTCAGCAGTGATAGAGAGATCTGTGTGAACCTGTCACTGCTCAGACTAATGAGAGGATTTTTAAAGGCCTAAAATAGAGGACTTTTTGAAAATCATTATTGTCCTAAAGCACACAAACATGTTACAGGGTAGTACTGGTCATAACATTTAAATGTTTTGGGGGGAAATTTGCAAAGCACAGACTCATGATAGATGAAATTAGCTTTTCTAAAAACTAAAAGTAGTCACATAAAATGAAACTATAACTTATGGGTTTCTAATGAAATTATAAATTATTAGAGTATTTTGTGTAGGTTTTTTTCTTTAGTTATTGATTTCTGAGTTTATTCCTTTGTCAATTTTGGTAATAAGATTCCTTTTTGTGCACTTTCATTTTAAAAACAAAGAACATGCTTATATATTGTCAATCATATTTATTATTCAAATTCTTTTATTCAAACTACTGATAGTTATTATTAAGCCATTCCATATTGGAAGCAAATAATTGTCAAACATCATTTAAAGTTGAGATTGATACTTTGGAGACATGTACATATTACTTTAATAAAGTACACAGCCGGGACTGGTGGCTCAGCCTATAATCCTGCGCTTTGGGAGGCTGAGGTGAGTGGATTGCCTGAGTCCGCGGATTTGAGACCTGCCTGCCCAACTTGGCAAGACCTCATCTCTACAATAAATCAAAAAATCAGCCGGGCATGGTAGTGCGTGCCTGTAATTCTAGCTACCCGGAAGGCTGAGGAGAAAGGATCGCCGGAGCCCAGTGGGTCGAGGCTGCAGTGGCCGGGAGCGGCCGCTGGACTCCAGTCTGGGCGACAGAGTGAGACTTCAACCACAAAAAAAATTTAAAAAAAAAAGTGCACAAATCAAATCTTTCATTAATAAAACTAAAAAAACACACAAATCCACTCCAACTTAAATAATTTGATTTTAAAAATCCACCTTTCTTCATTGTGCACATGCAAAGTCAAGAACTGGTGAGATTTTTTTAAATGCTGCAAATAATATATAGATTATATAAAGAAAATTAGAATGTGGAATAAAATAAAAGTGTCACCAAACGTTGATTGGAAATCAAAAAACACTACCAAAATAATACAATAATCTTTCAAATTTTGTAACTTTTTAAAAATATCACATACTACTTTCTGCACTATTACAACATTTCTTACTTTTGCATTGAAATAGCTTTGATAGCCCATATTTTAGGGGAAAATATAGTAGGAATTATAGAATAAGCTACAAATTATAATTGTCAAACATCTAAATTTGTTATTGCAAATGATGCTTGTGCATTTGGGGAAGGTAATATTTCATATTGGTGAACTACAGAGCTGAGTTCAATGTTCATATCCTTCCAAGAGTTTTGTAACTCTGAGCAGGATAGTTAAGCTTTATAAGCTTTGGTTTGCTTATCTAAAAGATAGAAAAAAATCAAACTTTACTTGAATTTTTTTCATAAATTAATATGTTAACTTTAGCGATTCTAAGGCCTGTAGCAAATAAGACTTTCAGAAGGGATGGCAAAAAATGTGTTTTCTATAGCTAGAGAACCAGAGAATAGAATAGTAAGAGGATAAAACTTCTGAGGACAAGACCGACAAAATTAGTTTTTAAATAAGTAAAAATAAGAACACAAGATTGAGAGTCTGGCCTAAAACAAGTACCATTATGATTTTTTTTTTTTAATTAAGAAATCATCTGGAAATGAAGGGAACCTGTCTTAACACCAAACCATGGTAGCTATCGAGCAGGAAACAGTACAAGGGGGTGGGGATGTAGTTTGGGCTTGTGAAGAAAAATAATTTTTAAAACCTACTTTTGACATGAAGCAGAACAGGAAGTATAAATGTTACAGTTAGACAGATTCGGCATGAATACTACCTTGGCCATTTGATTAAGGAGTGATAATGGTAAATGTATATAGGTTATGTGAGTATACTTACTAAATTATTCACACAGGCCTGCTTTGAAAAGTTACAATAAAAGTAGAAAAATAAAAATTTATACATATGAATGATAATGATCCAAGTAATTTTGGCTGAATAAAATGATCAGTCAAAATGATATATGATCTTATACTGGTAGTCGCTCTCAATCTGAATCTATTTAAGCTTAAGATTGAGATAGCTTTATGAAATGACAATCTAGAGAGTAGGTAAGCTGGTTTTCTTAGAGCAAGACTTAACAATTATCTATACAAGCATTAATGACAGAGTAACCTTGAGTAAAGAGGAAAACTTCAAATTCCATTTTCCTGTCAATGAAAATCAGAAACAACTACTTTTGAATATTTTTTGTTATAACTTTGTAACTTCCAATTAATTTTCCAAATATTAGTCTCCTTTCTGTTTCTCTGATGCTCCTAGCAATAGAAATTGTCAATTGAAAAAGAACAGGAAGGGAGGATTCTGGAGAGACAGAAGAGTGGGAAACACCAGGAAACTTTCAGCCCACCCAGACAACAACTACATTGGCGGAATCTGTTTGATGTAGCTATTTTGGAAGCATGGAATGTATTGAATGCTTTCAACTTCCCAGAGGAAGGCTTGAACAGGTAATTTGAGTCAATTTCCGCTCTTAGTAATAGCTACCACTCATTCACTCCGTCCCTGTGGCAGGCAGTTCTTGGAGTGGTTTGCACAGGGCTTACAGGATCCAGTGTGGGCAATAAGAACCTTGTCCTCCAAATATCAAGGATCTAAGCTCTGATTGTTGATTGCTGCTTCTAATCATAGAAGTGCAGACTCAGAGGTGGACAGTCATTGTTTTACCTCTCTCTCATGGTTCCTATTTTTTCTCCCTCTGGCTCCATAGATGTCTAAATGATTTAAATAGATAGCACATTTTTTCCCCACCCTTCATTTTTTCTCCTTTTCTCCTTTTGAGAACCAAGCATTAAAGACAAATACATTCAAAAGCAACTAAATATACAGAAAAAATTAGAAAGTCACCATACATGCCTAAATTAAGGTACAGGCTTGAAAAAAACTTGGAAAGACCTTACTTTACACCTAGGGCTGATCCTTAGTACAAAGACAGCTATAACAATAAAACAAAACAAAGCATAAAACCTCAGGGAAGAAGAGTAATCTGATTTCCACAGTTACCACATTAGATTCAAGAGCAGTTTTCAACAGTAAAAAATCAAAAGGCATATGTTATTTTCTGAATGTCTGCCCCCAAATTCATGTGTTGAAAACTCAATCCTCAAAGCAACAGTGTTGGGAGATAGAGCCTTCTGGGAGATATTTAGGTCAAGAGAACATAATCCTCATGAAAAAATTAATGCTGTTACAAAAGGGCTTGACAGAGGAAATTGGGTTTATCTTGTCCTCTTGCCCTTCTGTCATGTAAGAAAACTATATTCCTCTCTATGAAGGATACTTGTTCAAGGCAACATCTTGCAAGCAGAAGCAGCCTTTGATGTCGGCTCTTTGGTCTTGGACTTCTCTACATCCAGAACTGTGAGAAATAAATTTATTTTATTTATAAATTACCCAGTCTCAGGTATCCTGTTACAGAAGTACAAAGTAGACTAAAATAACATATAAAGAAACAGTAAAAGTATGCCCGTCAAAGAAAAAATTAAACCCAGAAATGGTCCCTGAGACAGATCTACTAGAAAAATACTTCAAAATAGCTGTCTTAAAGATACTCAGAGAACTAAAAAAGACATGAAGAAAGTCAAGAAAACCATTTATGAACAAAATGGAAATATCAACAAAGAGATTTTTTGAAAAGTTAAAAGTAACCAAAAAAGAAATTTTAGAGCTAAAAAGTACAATAATTAAAATGAAAAGCTCAATAAAGGTATTCAAAAGCTGATTTGAGCAGCTAAAAGAAAGAATGAGCCTTTGATGCCGGCTCTTTGGTCTTGGACTTCATGCTCATGAAGATAGTACATTAAAAGTATTGAGTCTGAGGAACAAAAGGAAAAAGACTGAAGAAAAATTAGCTGAGTATAAGGTATCTGTGGGATAACATCAAGCCAGCCAATATATGCATTATAGAGTTCCATAATAAGAAGAGACAAAGAAAGGAGAGAGAAAATATTTCAATAAATAATGTGCAAAAATATCTCAAATTTGATGAAAGTAGTAAATTAAATATAAACATTCAAGAAGCTCAATAGACTCCAAGTAAGATGAGTGCAAAAACAAACAAAAAACACTGTAATAAATTATAATCAAACTGTCAAAAGAGAAAGATGCCATGTTTGGTGGCTCATGACTATAATCCCAGTACTTCGGGAGTCTGAGGTGGAAGGATTGCCTGAGTCCAAGAGTTCTAGATTAGTCTGAGCAAATAACAAGACATTGTATCTGCAAGAAAACAAAAGTAAAAATAAATTCATTCAGCATGGTAGTGACGAACGCCTATAGTCCCAACTACTTGGGAGGCTGAGGCAGAAAGATCTCCTGGGCTCAGGAAGTCAAGGCTATGTGAGTTGTGACTATGCCAATGCACTCCAGCCTGAGTGACAGAGTGAGAGTCAGACTCACTATTTTTTTTATTTTTTATAAAAAAATTAAAAGACAAAAACAAGAAACATCAAGAGAGAAGCAATTTGTCACATACAAGAGATCCTCAATAAGATAATCAGTAGATTTCTCATCAGAAATTTTGGAGGCAATGGGTTGAGATATACATATGGATTGATACATATAAAATGCTAAAAGGGAAAAGAAACTGTCAACCAAGAATCCTGTACATGACAAAATTATCCTACATAATTTAAGAGGCTAACACATTCAAACTAGACAATTATTAGTTTATAGTTTTGGACATACAATGTCCAAAAATGTAATTTTATGATATCAATAACTGAATGGGTTGGAGATGAAGCTATAATGGAGCAAAGTTTTTTATTTGATCGAAATTGAAGTGACATAAATTCAAATTAGAGTGTTGTAAGTTTAGACTGTTAAATGCATTTCCTGTGGTAACTATAAGGCAAACAGCTATAGAACAAACACAAAAGGAATGAGACAAAAATTAAAACATTTCACTACAAAAAATCAACTACACAAAGAAGACAGTAATTCAGGAAATGAGAGACAAATAAGTTATTAGGTATATAAACAATAAAGAATTTAATGTAAATAAAACAAATTCTAAAATAAAATGACAGATATTGTCAGAATGGATAAAAAAAATCCACCACAAGTTGAATAAACTAAATTTGAAAATCCAAAAATCCAAAAATCTGAAATGCTCCAAAATCTGCTGCTCAACATGCTGTTCAAAGAGAATCCTAATTGAAGTGCTTCAAACCTCATATTTTGGATTTTCAGACTAGGAATGTAGAAGCAGTAAGTATTTTATAAATAATTCAAAGTCCCCCCCCCAAAATTGAAATCCAAAATAACCTCTGTTGCCAAGCATTTTGGATAAGGGATATTCATTTTGCCTATGCTAGCCAAAAGAGACTCATTTTAGATCCACTTACACAAACAGACTGAAAGTGCAAGGACAGAAAAAGATATTCCATCAGAGAACAAGGATGCTTTACTAATATCTCACAAAACAGGCTTTCTTATTTGTTTATTTATTTTAGCAATATAAGGTACAATTCAGGATTAGGCACATAGGTGGTCATTGTACAGGTAAAGTTTGGTACTCTTATTGATGTGATGTTCCATCCCTCTCTCCCTTGGCAGTGTCCCACTACTGCCAATCTCTTTCTTACAGTATTATGATATAGGCTCAAGGACTGCTTATGAGTGAGTACACATGGTACTCAGATCTTTGTTTCTGTGATAAATCACTGACTGTTATAGACTCTAATTCCATCCAAATTGCTGTGAAGTTCATAATTTTGTTTTTCTTTATGACTACATACTATTCCATCATGTAAATGTACCACATTTTCTTTAGCCAGTCCACCAACATGGTTGGTTCCATGTTTTTGCTATAGTGAATAATGCTGCAATAAACATGCATGTGCAGGTTTGTTTGTTTGTTTGTTTTGTAGAGTGATTTGAGTTCCTCTGGGTATATTTCCAGAAGGGGGATTGCTGGGTTGTAGGCATAGATGGAACATACCTCAAACTACTAAGAGCCATCTATGATAAACCCACAGCCGACATACTGCTAAACAGACAGAAGTTGGAAACATTTCCCCTGAAAATTGGAATGAGACAAGGCTGCCTATTCATATCCCCCACTGTTCAACAGAGCGTTGGAAGTCCTAACTAGAGCAATCAGACAAGAGAAGGCAATTAAGGGTATCCAAATAGGAAAAGAGAAAGTTAAACTATCCCTCTTTGTGGACAACATGATCCTATACATTAAAAATTCAAGAGAATCTGTCAAAAACCTCCTTGCTCTGATTAAGGACTTTGACAAAGTCTCAGGGTATAAAATAAATGTGCAAAAAACAGCCGTATTCCCATATAACAACAACAAACAGACAGAAACCTAAATTAAAAGTAAAATCCCATTCACAATAGCCACACAAAAAAATGAAATACCTTGACATCTTCCTAACCAGAGACGTGAAAGACCTTTAAAGTGAAAACTACAAAACACTGCTCAAAGAAGTCAAAGAAGACACAAACAAATGGAAAAATATCCCATGCTCATGGATTGAAAGAATTAACATAGTTGAGATGTTCTTCCTACCAAAGGCAATTTACAGATTTAATGTAATACCCCTTTAATTACCAACGTCATTTTTGTCAGACCTAGAAATGACAGTACAGAAATTCACATGGAAACATAAAAGAATATGAATAGCCAAAACAATCCTTAGTAAAAGAAACAAAGTGGGGGATATCACACTTCAAGACTTCAAACTCTACTATAAAGCTGCAATAATCAAAACAGCTTGGTATTGTTACGGGATTAGTCATATAGATCAATGAAACAGGATAGAGATTCCAGAAGCAAAACAGGTCTTAAATTAAAAAAAATTACAAGAGACAAGGAAGGACATTGCATATACTAATAAAAAGTAAATAAAGCAAGAAGAGATAATAAAAAATAAAGAAATGATTCCATTTAAATCAAACTAAGCAAGTAATAGAAGAAAATGTGAGCCTGGAAACATATTGGTTTAAGAAAGGATACCTGAGACTACAAGGTGAATTTGGGGGATTCATCTTTCCTTCACAGGGTCTAAGATTAAACTGGTCCTTGAAACTGGGGTGTCCCTTCACAACCCTATCCATGTTGTATGAAGCTGTGATTCTGGACAGCTCCAGAGAGGAAACCATAACACTGTTGGCAAATATTTGAAGTGGCCAAAAACCAAAACCCTCCTTCTACAAGTCTGAGGGCAACCTCTCATATCTCTCAAAAGCAAACCTATAAGCTTTATAACACAGTGATGACACGTGTAGCAATGTATCCAAAGTACATTCATGTATATGCAAGAGGATAAATGTACACAGATGTTTATTGCAACAATATGTTATACCAGTAAAAGATTGATACCCATGTCCCTCCACAAGGGCTTGGCCTAATACATGGTAGTACATCCATGCTGTGAAAAACTATACTGTCAGCTAAAACGAGCAAGACACTTAGTGTATGAATGTTTTTCTCATTTTTTTAATGTAAGAAAGTAAGATAGAACAAAATGTTTGGCTGCGTAAAAATCTCTAATTGAATGCTGAAATTGTGTAAAAAGAGAGATGTATTCACATTTAGGTTCATTTGTCCACAGAATAGCTTTGTATGTTTCTCAGACTCCTGATAGTGTTCACATCTGTGAATAGGAACTGGGTTTTTTAAAAAATATATTGTAAAATGTAAATAAATTTTAAAATTCCAAAGCATGGAGATAAGGGTAAAAAATACCATACCCTCTGGTGGTCTGTGAATGCAGGATTGCACCTCAAAAATGGCTAGTGACCACCACAAATAGAATGCCAAGTAGACCAAATCTATGGAACTTAGACTTACGAGGAAGAAATAGAAGGAATTTAAGTTAGCCTAGGAGAGCTAGGAATATTCAACTTTTAGGATTCTCTGTATTTGTGATACCATTTTCTGCCATAGTTTGTCAAAACATATACAATCTTTGCATGAAATTCTCATTTCAAAATGGGATGACAAGGTCTGAGCAAGTATCTTTTGTAATTGCTTCCCACATTATTTCCATATGTCTAAATCAAACAAATCCAGGCTAGAAATAGTTGCCCTACTAAGGATAGTGATAGGAGGTATGTGTAGAAATTTTGTTCATCACAATTTATGGAACTTTCTAATTCTTAGTCATATTCACAATGAGAAAAAACTTTTTCCAAAAGATTATGGTTTCTACAAGGGCATTGTTTTTCTAAATTTATTCTCAAACACTTTGGGCTCAATATCATTACTAGAAATTAAAAACTATTTTGTTTAAATAATCATTTTTATTTCAACTTCTCTTGGCTTATTTTCCATTATTTTAATGATTTATATATGCTAAACAGCCTTGCCAGAGGAGAGCACCTACATAGCTCATCCACCAATTTAATATACTTTAAATACTTTAAGCTATGTAAACAGGCTATTTTCATCTTACTAAACTACATAGATTTTTTTTAAACCATGCCCTATGTAAAGATGTCATCTCAAGTATTTAAAGGAGCTTTAAGGACCCGACAATCAAAATAATACTTTTTAGCACTTTCCTGAATATATACATTAAATAAAATTTTGTTATTTATTTATAAGAAAAGTAGAGCGAGTTCCGGTAAGATGGCAATGGCATAGGTGGAATTGTGAGATTCTCCGAATGTGAGTTCCCCAAAAGACTCTTGCTTTCCTTCCCCCACCCCCCTGCCCACTGCCAGCCACACTGGTCCGAGGCCGGGACCCTTGGTCCAACGCAGGACCGGATATTGTGGACACTGTCTGCTGCCACGTGCACAGGAGTCTCGGGTCTCAGCTCCCTCCCTGGCTACATCTTCTCACCCAGACCAAGCCGCTGGTCACCCAGGGAGGCTCTGGGCACCTGCCCCTCAGAGATACAGATTCCATTTCTGGATGAAATACCCTATGAGCGATCCAGGGCCACTTTCGTCACTTACCACCTGCCCTTTGGAGTTTTGGAGCTCTGGAGCTCTGGAGCTCTGGGCCCACCCTGGCTGAGGCACTCAGTGCAAGACCCCATGCTTGTGTAAGGGAACAGCATATCTTGAGGAGGTG
>CAUYQG010132454.1:47-36383 GCA_963574415.1 Tarsius wallacei
AATTTTGATGTCTCTTAGTGCTTCTGCCATTTTTTGTTTCACCTCTTCCTCATCAGCAAAATGTTTCTCTTTGGGGACTTTGTTCATCTGTGGAAACAAAAGAAAAGTCACTGGGGGCGAGGTTGGGCGAATGGGGGGTTGTGGGGATTGGGGGTTATGCCGTTTTTGATCAAAAACTGAATGCTCAGTACAGTGTCAGTAGGCAAATGCATTGAAAGAATCTCAAAAAAAAAAAAAAGACTAAAGCCAATTGCAGCCTCTCACAACAATGCTAGTTGGTGCACTGATGCCAATGGGTTCTTAGAACACTTACTTAGCAGGCAAAGCCTGTACTACAAGGGGCCCAACTCCAAAAAATAATTCCATTTCTTTTGGGGGAGTCCTCCCTCGTGTAGATCTTTTTTTTTTTTACATGACTATAAAGTTCCTTTTTTTAAAATGTGATTTTATTATAGAGATGTGGTATACAAGTGAGGATTAACTACACACGTGGGCTGCATGCAGGTGAATTTTGGGCTTCAAACCGGCCCTCACTCCACCTGGTACTGGACCAGGTACTCCTTGTGCCCTCCTCCCTTCCTTTCTCTGTCCCTTACCAGTGCCCAACGACTGCCAATCTCTCACTTTGCTAACCTGACTAATGTTCAGGGCCCACTTATGAGTGAAAACAGGTGGTGTTCAGTTATTTGTTTCTGTGATAGGTCACTTAGTATTATGATCTCTCACTCCATCCAATATGCTGTAAAATTCATGACTTTTCCATCTTTATGGCTGTGTAATACTTCACCATGTATACGTACTTTGTTTTCTTTATCCAGTCCACTTTCAATGAGCAGTAGGGTTGTTTCCATATTTGTGCCATTGTGAATAGTGCTGCGATAAGCATGCGTGTGCAGGTGTGTTTTTTGTAAAACAATTTATGTTCCTCCAGGTATATTCCCAGGAAAGGGATTGCTGGATCATATGGAAGGTCAACTTTTGGGTTCTTTTAGGAATTGTCATGCTGCTTTTCACAGAGGTTACACTTGATTGCACTCCTACCAATAGTATAGAAGCATTCCCTTTTTTCTGCACCTATGCCAGCATCTGTTGTTTTTTGACTTATTAATGATAGCCATCCTTACTTGAGTTAGGTAGTAGCTTAGTGCAGTGTTGATTTGCATTTCTATGAATTAGTGAGGCTGAGCATTTTTTCATGTATCTGTTAGCTTGTATGTCTTCTTTTGAAAAGTATCTATTCATGTCCTTTGCTCACTTTTTAGTGGGATTGTTTGTCTTTTTTCCTTTTACTTCATTTGAGTTCCTTGTATGTAGATCCTGGATGTAAAGCTTTTTTTGTCAGATACATAATTTGCTTTTTTTTTTTTTTTTACCATTCTTTGGGGTTTTTCCCCACTCTCTTGATGATTCCTTTTGCTGTGCAAAAGTTTTTCAGTTTGATGTGGTACCCCTTTCTATATTCGCTTTTATGGAATTTACTTTTGTGACTTAGTCAAGAATTTATTGCCTGCTCCGATGTGCATAAGGATATTCCCTATGTTTTCTTCTAGGATTGTTATGGTTTGAAATTTTATGTTTAGGTCTTTGATTCATTTAGAGTTGATTTTTGTATATGGTGATTAGGTGGGTGTCCAGTTTTATTCTTCTCTATGTGGTCAGCCAGTTTTCCCAACACCGTTTGCTAAATATGGTCTCCTTGCCCCAGTGATTGTTATTGGCAGCTTTGTCAAAGATGAGCTGGTTGAGAGAGTGAACTTTTGCTTCTGGAATCTTTGTCCTGTTCCACTGGTCTATTCCTGTAGCAATACTAGACTGTTTTGGTTACCGCAGCCTTGTAATGCAGTTTAAAGTCTAGAAGTGTGATACTTCTTGCTTTGTTCATTTTGCTGAGAATTGCTTTAGCTATTTGTGACCGTTTTTTGTTTCCATAAGATTTCTTTATTGTCATTTCTAGGTCTGAGAAAAATGATGTTGGTAATTTTATGGGTATTGCTTGAATCTGTAGTTTGCCTTGGGTATGATGGACATCTTGACAATATTGATTCCTCTGATCCATGAGCACGTAATGTTTTTTTCTTTGTTTGTGTTATCCTTTATTTCTTTGAGAATTGTTTTGTAGTTCTCATTGTAAATGTTTTTCACTTCTCTGGTAAGGTGAATGCCAAGGTATTTCTTTTCTTTTCTTTTTTTGGTATGACTATTGTGGATAGGATTGTGCTTTATAATGTGATTCTCTGCCTGCCTGTTGCTGTTGTATAGAAATGCAACTGTCTTTTACACGTTGATTTTGTAAACTGAGATTTTACTGAAGTCATTTATCTTTGTGAAGAAGCTTTTGACAACTCACTAGGGTTTTCAAGGTATAGAATCATATCATCCACAAAGAGAGATAGCTTAACTTCCTCTTTTCCTATTTGAATACCTCTGCTTTCCTTTTCTTGCCTGATTGCTCTGGCTAGGATTTCCAGTACTATGTTGAACAGGAGATGTGAGAGCAGCGATGGGAGTGGGGGGCCATCTTGTTCCCATTCTTAGGGGAAGTGCTTCCAACTTCTGCCCATTGAGCAAAATGTTGACTGTGGGTTTATCATAGATAGTTATTACTGTTTTGAGGAATGAACTTTCTATGCCTACGTGCTTAAGGGTTTTACCAAGAAGAGATGCTGGATTTTATTGAATGTCTTTTATATGTCTAGTGATATAATCATGTGGTTCTTGGTTTTATGTCTGTTAATGTATTGAATCATGAATTACGTTTATGGTCTTACGAATGCTGAACCAGCTCTGTATCCCAGGAATGAAGCCCACCTGGTCATGATAGATGATTCTTGAGAGGTGCTGTTGGATCTGTTTTGCTAGAATCTTATTGAGAATTTTGCATCTTTGTTTATCAAGGAGATTAGCCTGTAATTCTCTTTACTTGTTGAGCCTTTCCCAGATTTTGGTATCAGTATGATGTTAGCTTCATAAAATGAGTTGGGGACAATTCCATTACTCTCGATTGCCTGAAATACTTTCAATGAAATTGGTATCATCTCCTCTTTGTGTGTCTAGAATTCAGCTGGGAAGCCATCTGGTACAGGGCTTTATTTTTTTATTTTATTTTTTTGGGGGGCAGGGAGATTTCTTATGACTGAGTCGATTTCCTGGATTGTTATTGGTGTGTTTAGAGTTTCTTTTTTTTTTTTCTTTTTTCAACCTTGGGAGGTTGTGTGATGTCAGAGAGTCCTTTTTTTTTTTTTTTAGGTTTTCTAGTTTAAAACGTTTTCATGCAGGATTTTATAGTAACCATTGACAATCTTTTTAATTTCTTTAGGGTCAGTTGTGAGTTTGCCTTTTGCATTTCTGATTGTGTTTATTTGAATTTTTCTCTCTCTTTTTTTTAGTCTGACCAGGGTCCATCGATGTTATTTATTCTTTCAAAGAACCGGCTTTTCATCCTGTTGATCTGTTTTGTGATATTTTTATCTTCTGTATCCTGCAATTGTGATTTTATCTTGGTGGTCTGGATTCTCCTGCTGAAGTCTGGATTTAGATGATCTTGCTTTTCTATTTCCTTTGGGTGTGATGTTAGTCTGTTTAATTGTGATCTTTCAGGTTTTTTAATGTGTGCATGCAAAGCTATGAATTTTCCCCTTAACACTGTGTTCATAGAATCTCAGAGGTTCTGGTAAGATGTGTCTTTGTTTTCATGAATCTTTTTATTTCGTTCTCGATTTCTGTGTTGACCCAGAAGTCATATTCCAGACACTGTCTTAAGTGCTGTATCGTCTAAGAAAAAGGCTCTGCTCTTTAACCACTCTCAGTCTAGAGGAATCATGACCATAGTGACTCACATGTACTGAGTACTTACTATGTGCCCGGCACTAGTGTAAACTTTAGATGTACACTGAGATTGCCTGGATGCATATCTGTGCCAAGTTGTCTAAGAAGGTTAGAAGGTAGATGTGAAGGTTAAAAGTTATACAAATAGGCAGGTGCAGTGGCTTATACCTATAATCCCAGAACCTTGATAGGCTAATGTGGGAGGAAGATTGCTTGAGGACAGCAGTTTCAGACCAGCCCAAGCAACATAGAAGACCTCGTTTCTATTTTAAAAAGTTATCCAGGTATGGTGGTGCACATCTCTATTACCAGCTACTTGGGAGGCTGAGGCAGGAGGATCACTTGAGCCTAGGATTTTGAGGTTATAGGATTGTGCTGTTGCACTCCAACCTGGGCAACAGATTCAGGCACCTTCTTTAAAAAAAAAAATAATTAAACCAAGAAGCATTATGATAGATGTGCTTTTAGGCTCTAAGAGTACACAAAAGTGTCCTGAAATATGAATAGAATTTCATCAGGCAGCAGTTCAGTAGAATGAGTGGTTATGAGGTAAGGTTTAAGAGCCAAGAAAATCTGGGTTCAAATCTGACTCTAATACTTACTAACAAGCCCTAACTTAATCTCTCTAATGTTTCATCTGTAAAATAAAAATCAATAATCTAACCTGCCAGTTTGATACTTTGAGCTACTCAGTGATGTGCTGAGAGCTAAGAATCAATTTGCGAAATCTTCAAGAATTTTGTCAGCCAGTTGTTCAGTGACTATTTAAAAATAAATTATATATGTTTTTAGGTATATTAATTATGCTTTAAACAAAGGCATGTGTATTAGCGTATTACACCGTAATCTCTGTTCTTTCGGTTATTTATGTCTATTTTGTCTGTATGTTGGAGATACTATACTAATGATACACAAATGCTCATCTCTTCTCAATTTTTTCTTGGGAGGCATACAAGTGTAATGGCAGTATCGCAGCATGGAAATTGGCAAACGCTAGAAATCAGGGCTTTGTTTCCCTTCCTACTGCCCCCCACCCCTTTTTAGGAGCGCCAAAGCATGTTTAAAATATTAAACATTTTTCTTCACACCACTGGAGAAGATTCATGCAAAGTGCTTACTAAGCCCTCTGTATGACACACAAGAGGCCCATAGTAAATGTTACGCCTTACTACATTAGAAGTCATTTCACTAAAGATAATTTTTCTCTGATATTTAAAAAACTACAAACGCGAAGAAAATTTGAAGGAGTCATACAGTGGACACGTACATATCCTTTGCTATCATTTACCTTTGGCCGTATTTGCCATATTGTATATACAAGGGGGACTCCCAAAACTGGAATTATCATTTGGAGGGTGGGCCCCTTGTAGTACATGCTTCCCCTGCTAGCTAAGTATTCTAGTAACCCATCGGCATCAGTGTACCAGCCAGCTTTGATGTGAGAGGCTGCGTTCACCTTCAGTGAATTTTTTTTTGGATTCTTTCAATGCATTTGTGCATTTTATGATGAGTGATTTACGAGTGCACCTGTCCACACCATGCTGAATGCTCAGCAATTTTTGACCCAAAACGTCATGACCCCCATCCCCCACCCTCCCTATTCAGATCTCCCCCACGCGACTTTTTTTTTGTTTCCCCCCATGAGCAAAGCCCTCAAAGGGAAATGTTTTGGTAATGTGGAACAGGTGAAACAAAAAATGACAGAGGCGCTAAAAGGCATGAAAACCGATGATCTCAAAAACTGTTTTGAGCGGTGGAAAAAGTGTCTTGATAGGTACATTGTATCAAACAAAAAGTACTTTTTGAGGGAGGGGCAGGGTATGTATATTTTTTATTTTTTAAAATTTATTTTATAGATGTGGGGTACAATTCAGGATTCGGTATACAAGCAGTTATCATCATATAGGTAAAGTTTGTGCCTTCCTTTGGTCCCCACTTTGCCTGGTTTGAGATCAGGCACCTTTTTAATCTAATATGGCCGCCCTCCCCTGACAGTTTCCAGGAAAGTACTGTGAAGGTGAGTGAAATTTAATCATGTAATAAATACACAATTTTTTATAAACAAATTCTGGTTTTTGAGGGCCCCCCTCCCACATACCTGTTCATCTTTTTATTTTTCCTGGTTCATTGTAATTCTTTTTTTCTTTTTTAATTTAATTTTTTTTAATTATAAAAATGTGGGGTACAATTCAGGGTTAGGTATACGGACGTTGATTATGCAGAAGGAAACATCTTAATTCTTTAATCAATACATTAAAATATTTTATGTAAGGAAATGATTTTTTTAAAGAATGAATTGTTTGAATTTTTGACTAGATTGTTTATACTGATTTGTTTTTTTAGAAATATTTCTCTAGTGGTAGTTTAGGAAAAGGATTGGAAGAAGATTTCAGGGAGATTAGAAAGCTGCCTCTTCAGTCTAAGCAAAAATTGATCAGTTCTTGAACTGAGGTGGAGTAGATAAGAATTCCAATGAGAAGGCGGGGCTGAACAAGAGTTGATAGGTGCAATCAGCAGAATTTGGTGAGATATTGGAAGTGAATTCTGGCTAGGAAAATTAAGGTATAGTAATAGGTTTTCACTTGAAGGGGTAAAACATTGGGGAAAGTTTTAGAAGGAAAACCTCTGTATGTATTTTTAGAAATGAGATACTGGGTATGCAATTATATTTCTGGGCCTAGGGCTCTGTAGAGAGGGCAGAGAGCAGATATACAGATTTGAGTGTCATCACCATTTCATTCCCGGGGCGAGAGTCATGATGAGTACACTATAATTTCTTTGAACTGGAAATTGAAGTAAGTTTCTTTCAACCATACTTTCAGCAACTAATCTTTTGGGGGGACATTACACTGCATACATTAGTATCTTCTTATGTGAAATATTCTGATTACTCAAGTCTCCCTGTTCCAGGGCAGAATCTGCTAATGATTTTATACAAAAACAACTTTAAAATATGCAGCAGGCTGTTTTGTTTGCAAGTATATTAGACTTATTCAATATGTGCTTTATAAAGAGTGGTCAGTTTGTCAAATGGTGATATCTGCAGCTATATTTTAATTGTTTCCCAGAATGGGCAGCTCAGATCATTATGCTAAGTAAGGTTAGAATTAAAATGTAGTTTAGTTTGGGTTTTCAGCGGCATCCTGGGCATACTTGCAAGTAGGCTAATGTGTGCTGAGCACACTTCTCTGTTCTCTCTCTTATTACTCTCTCACCTCCCATTGTTCCTCACGTCGAAGATTCATGGTGCTCTCATGTTACCCGTGTATCCTTCAGATGCCACCACAGGGTGATAGGTGAATGGCCTAAGCAATGTCATGATTCACAGCAGCACTGGCGTGCCTATTCTTTGGGATACTCATATGGGATAAACAATATTTCATTGATATCTTAATAGATCTTTCAGTTTTAATTTATTTTTAAACTTTGTATCAAATTCTACACTTGAATGCTTGGATGATGAACTGAAATAATTACTCTGGTTCTTTAAACCTGTGGTCCCTAAGCTTTTTGGCATCAGGGACAGGTTTCATGGAAGACCATCTTTCTACAGACCAAGGAGCGAAGGTGGTTTGGGGATGATTCAAGTGCATAACATTTATTGTGTGCTTTATTTCTGTTAGAATTACACTGTAGCAGATAGTGAAATAATTGTACAATTCACCATTTTTTAAAAAGAGGCCTCGACCAGGCTCGGTGGCTCAGCCTGTCATCCCAGCACTTTGGGAGGCCGAGGCAAGTGGATTGCCTGAGCCCGCCGGTTCGAGACCCACTCAGGCAACTTGGCAAGACCTCGTCTCTACAATAAATAAAAAATTAGCCAGGTGTGGTAGTGCGCACCTGTAGTTCTGGCTACTTGGAAGGCTGAGGTGAAAGGATCGCCAGAGCCCAGCAGGTCATGGCTGTGGTGGCCGGGAGCATGCCATTGCACTCCAGTCTGGGTGACAGAGTGAGACTCCAACTCAAAAAAAAAAAAAAAAAGCCTGGATGGAAGTGGTAAATAAAATAATGGGCAGGCCATGTACAAACTAAATAAGTGTCGGATTCTGACTTAAAGCCTGCCACCAGATGCAGCTGTACAATTGAAATACATCCACTCACTTGCCACTCACAGAAAGCGTTGTGACATGAGTCTGCAAACCATTGATGGTCTCTGTGCAGTCAAACCTCACTGCTCATGTTCATTTGTATTTCCAGCTGCTTCCCAGTGCTTGCATCACCGCCTCAGCTCACCAAGGGTCATCAGGCATTAGATTTTCATAAGAAGAACACAACCGTGCACAGCTCACAATAGGGTCGACAATCCTCTGAGAATCTAGTGCCACCACTGATCTGACAGGCATGGAGCTCAAGCAGTGATAAGAGCGATGGGGAGTGGCTGGAAATACAGATTAAGCTCACTTGCCCAGCAGCTCACCTCCTGCTGGGAAGCCCAGTTCCTAACAGACCATGGACTTACTGGTCTGTAGCCTGAATGTTGGGGACCCCTGCTTTACCCTCTAATCAGAAGCCTCTGTAGGACAAACTTATTTAGACTCTCCAAGGATTTTCACTAGTGCAGGGGAAATAAAGCACCTGTTTCTATTTCAGTGAAAAGCAGAAAAGTTTTTCTGCTCTTTCAGATCTTAGTCAAATGTTTTTATAAACCAAAAAGCAAGTCAACAAGCCTGAATTGTTTTATTAAGAATAGCAGTACAGGCCAGGCGCGGTGGCTCAGGCCTGGAATCCCAGCACTTTGGGAAGCCAAGGCCAGGGGATTGCCTGAGCCCGCGGGTTCAAGAACAGCCTGGGCAACATGACGAGACTTCGTCTCGACAATAAATCAAAAAATTAGCTGGGCGAGGTGGCGTGTGCCTGTAGTTCTGGCTACTTGGAAGGCTGAGGCAGAAGGATCGCTGGAGCCCAGTAGGTCGACGCTGGGGTGGTCGTGAGCGTCCCACTGCTCTCCAGCCTGGGTGATGGAGTGAGACTCTGCCCCCCCTCAAAAAAAGAATAGCAGCACAAATATCTTATTAAGGAAATGACTCTACCATTGCCTATTATTAAAACAAAGGTAAGGACAATTTTTAGTGATTCATTCCTTAAGTTGTTCCAGTCTTCGAGTATGAGACTAATTATATTGACTAGATATAATTTGATTTCTACTTTTAAAAAAACAGATTATGGCCAGGCTGGGTGGCTCAGCCTATAATCCCAGCACTTTGGGAGGCTGAGGCAATTGCCTGAGCCCATGGGTTCGAAACCCACCCGACAACTTGGCGAGACCTCGTCTCTACCATAAATCAAAAATTAGCTGGGTGTGGTAGCACACACCAATAGTTCCAGCTACTTGGAAGGCAGAGGCAGAAGGATCACCAGAGCCCAGCAGGTCAAGGCTGCGGTGGGCAGGAGCGTGCCACTGCACTCTAGGCTGGGCGACAGAGTGAGACTCCAACTCAAATAAATAAATAAATAAATAAATAACAGGTTACTTTTTCTCTCAGATATAATATTATTATAATTATAATTTTATAAATAGTAAGCTCTTTTAAAAGAGATGCTTGCTCACATCAGCCGTTTAGTTGTATACAATTTTAGTGAAAAGTTTTTTAGAAAATATTCTACAATTGATTAATAAATCCCTTATCTTTTAAGAAGATGAGTTCGTGTCACCTCAATCATGAAATCTGCTTTACGAAAAGGAGTCAAATTGGAAATCTGCTAAGCTTTTGGGAATGTGAAAATGGGGTATGTTTCTTTTAAAGATCAAGAGTTGATCTAAAGCTGAAAATCTATCAGAATTAGAATTTCTTTTTATAAAACAAGAGAATATAATGACAGCCCTTTAATATACAAATCATCAAAAATCTGAATAATAAAGAAATACATGTTATCTGAGTGCAGGAGCACAGCAAAACAGAGGTGCTTCCCCATTACAAACAGTACATAATATTTTAATTTTCATAGGACTAGTAAAGTGATGGTTATATTGTGGCTTTTAGCAAGGAATATTGCATATGTCTTCAGTTAAAAATATACTCCCAGCTTGGACAGGTGGTATTTAAGGAGTTTGGAGTGAGAGATGGTTTGGCAGAATAACAAGGCATATTACAAGTGCCTGCCTTGAAAGGAAAGAAAGGGAGTTAGACGTTTCCCATTACTACCTACTGTTAAGGTGCTCACATTATCCCCGAAACAACCTCATGCTTGAGGCAATAATCATGGACTATCGTTTTGTTGTTGTTGTTTTTTTGTACTAATATGAAAGTGCAATTCAATCTTTCTGACAAATACTACCTCACTTCTGGCTTGGAAAATTTTTATCGCTCAAACCTCATTGATGTATAAGTAGGTTGTGACATGCTGGCTGAAATGACTTTGGATTAACTGTATGGAGGAAAGTAAAATTGCATGTACTTGGGATGTTTCTTTTTCTTTCCAATCCTCCTTCCTCTCCCCACCTCCCGCCTGACCTTACTCTTTTCCTGAGTTCAGATTCATCCTACGTTGTTGTTTCTTTATAAGAACCTTCATTATACTGAGGAAATGTCTTAGAGTAAACCTGAAGGAAGCTTTTCAAGGAAATATGTAATTTACATATTTGTTTTATTATTTTTTTAATTGCATATGTGCATGTGTGTCCATATGCATTTATTAATATATAATCTAAGAGAATAACAGATTTTTTTTTTTTGCTTTCTTACTGGGGCTCTATTTTTAAATAGACTAGTTGTGCAGTGTTTATAACCCTAACCTCTTAAAGTCACTCATAATCTGTCAGCTGGCGTGAAATCTGAACATTCTGCATCTTTGCTTTTATGATTTTATAGTTACAAGTTTTACACTCCTAAAATGCCCTTTGTAATTATGCATGGTTTATAAGTAGTTATGGTTTTCATTTTTTCTTCTAAAGAAACAACATCAACACCTATTATGAGGGAAAAAAATGAAAGGTAATGATATTGTTTCTTTGAAAAATGACCCGTGAATTCTCAGTGCTAACTCCCAAAGTGGCACTCCTAAGAAAGAGGTCATTTCTCAGGTAAATTAATATGCCAGGTTAGAGCTGCTTGTAGTTTCAATGAAGTGATTCATTTAGGAAATATCTTTTGAAAATACCAATTCAAATCAATATATATTTTTCCCCCAAATAAGATTGTGAAGGAATCGCCCAAGTCTTCAGTGTCTTCATTCTTTCCCAGTACTGTAGGCTGTGCTGAGTAACAGCGTAGAAATACATGTAGTTATCAGTATAGACACAGATAGATGTAAATTAAATGTAGATATAGATACAAAGATACAGATATCTGTACAGATATCTTGCCAGTCACTTATTTGTGACCTACAGGGGAGTTTTGCACATCCCAATACTCACACGCTTCTACCGACAGTACTCAGGATCTGTCTTGGTCTATTTTGTAGTGTTTGTTGTGTGAGGTTTCTAATTATATTAGGCTTTGTGTTATACAAAATAAAAATTTTACTTATGGTAGCCAAACATACTTTAACAAATCCATATTAGCGCTATTAAAATGTGTTCACTGACTAATGTAAATACATTTTGAGTTAAAAAACCAAGTAAAACAGAAGGAAGATGGCTACTATAATTCAAAGATACTAATTTATTAAGATCTCAACATTTATTTTGTCGCTATTAATTTATTTTGTGCTTTATATAAAAAGTAAACTATATTCTCCCACCTCGTTCTGGGTGGTGTAAGGTATTTACTATAAAATTGTGAATATTTTTGTTTCCCCTGTGATATTAGCCTTGAAATAATATATACACACATTTAAAAAATAGCATGTACTTTATATTAGTGGAAATTCAAAAGAATGTAAATGCTGAAAAATAAGGAAATGGTTTTATAAATTATGTCATATCTACAAAATATTGTGCAGTCATTGAAATTATATTAAAGTCACTTTGAAATATGAATGTAATATAATGTTATATAAAAAAATAAAGGTATGATAAAATAATAATAAAATACTGTGTGTAGTACTTTTAAGATTACGCAGTGATTTTAAGGATAATTTTCTCATTTCTTAACTTGAAAAAATCATTTCACTTATAAAAATAAATGCTTAAAGAAGAAAGCTTGACAAGGCGTGGTGGCTCACACCTGTAATCCCAGCACTTAGGGAGACTCAGGTGGGAGTATCAGAGCCCAGGAGTTTGAGACCAGCCTAGGCAACACAGTGAGACCTTGTTTCTACAAAAAAATAAAAACTTTAGCCGGGTATGGTGGGACACTTCTGTAGTCCCAGATACTTCAGTGGATGACGAAGGAGAAACACCTGAACCCAGGAGTTGGAGGCTGCAGTGATCTGTGATCATGCCACTACACTCCTGCCTTGGCAACAGAGTGAGACCCTAACTCAACAAAACAAGACACATAACAAGTTACCAAAAATAAAATAAAGAGTTGACCTATAACAAAACATAAGAATTTACCTAATCACTTGTCTCACATAAACTTTCTGACTTCAATTTCCGTATCTTTCAAATTAGGATGACAGTGCTACCATAATAGGTCCACTATCATGTGTTAATGATATTGCAAGTTAATGTTGAACACTGAGTTCAAGACACAAATACATGTACTTACACACACACACACACACACACATACACATATGCACACGTACACTTTTCTCTTAGGAAGTATAATTGCGGGTTTTATAAAGTCATATACTTTGAACTATGCACTTAACTTAGGCATGAGACTGTTCTTTTAACATTTTAAAAATTATATAAAGTGTATACCATGTTAGATATATGTATACATGGTGAAATGATTAATACTTCAAACAAATAAATATAATCATCACCTTTCATATTTACCCATTTTTGAGGAGTCAAGTGCCTAAAATCTCCTCTTGCAGCAATTTCTCAGTATATAATACAATATTATTAATTTAGTCTTCTTGCCATCTCTAGATATAATTGTCCTACCTAACTGCATATTTACACCCTATGGCCCACTTCTCTCTATTTCTTCCCCCTCCCTCCCCTTGTAACCCCTATTCTACTCTCTGTTTCTATTTATTTGACATTTTTGTTAAGGTTTCATGTATACATGAGACCATACAGCGTTTTCTGTCTGTGACTGACTTATTTCACTTAGCACAGTGTCCTGTAGGTTTATTCTTGGTATCACAAATGGCAGGATCTCCTTTTTTTCAGACAGAATAATATATCACAATTTCTTTATGCATTCATTCATTCATTGAGGTTGCTTCCATACTTTGGCTATTGTGAATAATGTTTCAGTGATCATGGGATACAGATATCTCCCTGAGGTGCTGATTGCTGGGTCATATGGTAGTTCTGTTTTTCAATTTTTGTGGGACTTTCATACTGTTTTCTGTACCAATTTAGATTCCCACCTCCAAAAGGGAACAAGGGTTCCCTTATCTCTACCACCTTGCCTGCACTTGGGGCTGTTTTTATTTTGAGCAAAATCCTCTTTCACTTTCATTTCAAGCAAAATGCATAAAGGAATCCAATTGATTTGCTGCTTATCTGGGAGATGTCACAAGATTTAGTTCATAAGATTTTGGGAGAAGAGCACATCAGCTGTCATTTTCTGTTCATCTAGAAGCATTTTCATTCCAGTGACTTAGTTTGGAGTGGATTTTAACCTCTGAGTGCCATTTTCTGTTTTCAGATTCTACAAACCTTATTTTGCTCTGTTTTTAGAACCTTTTTTTTAAATAATATTTTTGAAGTTTTTAAAAACTGAAAATATTTGGCCCCAAACTAGAACGTACTTAAATATTTATTTAAAAGTAGCTTGCTGGTGATGCTAAGCATTTTGGCCAGTCTTTAATTAATACTTAACTTAATAAAATGAAGATCAAGTGCTGTGAGTAGAATCATTTGTAAAGAGAATTTGAAGAAGGCATGGAAGTAGAAGTAATATCAAGAAAAGTAAATCATCAGTTGTGTGATGGGAATATCATAAGTACAATGTATGATAATTGCAAGAATCACGCTTATGTCATGTCCATTCAGCTTTTAAATCTTGCCCTCCTGGAGTACTTAGTCATAGACAATCTTACTTCAGTTGAACTGCTTGGTAATGCAGTTTAACTTAAAATTATCTAGGCATTGTTTCTGTATAGGAAATTGCACTATGCCCCATGTAGTTGTAAGACCCAAATTACTTTTGGATAGTAACAAAGTAATGTAAAGTGTAATTTAACCTTATTTGTGGGGGAAGTTATATAGAAATATAGGACTGATATTCAATAAAGTCTATACCAAAATATCTCATATAAAAAAAGGCTAGAATAACACATAAGGAAACAATTTTACGTATGCTTTTTGGTCAATTTGCAAATCAGTTATCACAGACTTTTTTCATGGCAAATATAAATGTAATTAGCTTTTTTTTAACTTCTGGGATAATTTTAAATTTAAACTCATATGTTTAAGATTTATTTTGTTTGTTTAGAGTGCTTGCCAGCAAACATATGTTAGCGTCATCTTACTAATAAAATTGGATTTTTTTTCCTGGCTGTGTACCTATTTCTGTGTCATTTTGCAGTCTTACCAACCAAGTTGTAATCGTATTTTGTGTTGAGGTGAATTTTTCATTTATATTTATGTATAAGGAACAGCACAAGGTATGTCTCAAGGATAACATTGAACTGATTCCAAAATAGTTTTTTGTTTCTATCATTGTTAATAATTTTGGGAGAAGTTGAATATTATATCCAGAAGTGCTTATACTTTAATCCTGTTGTTTCCTGATGATATTGATAACTCAAGGGATCTTAGGTAGGAGAAAACATAATATCAATGCTAATTTTACAGAATATAAAATGTTATTCAAATAGCCTTCATTCAATTTACATATTTACATAAGGATATATGTTTTTTACATTCTTCCTGATTTCAAGAAGATTTTGAAATATTTTCTAGAAAACATTTAAAAATTTAACACAAATACTAACTAGATAAGCAACTCAGGGAAAAAGTGACACCAAGTGTAAAATAATTAACTCAGGATAATGAAAGTAAACAAAAATGTATGCCTTAGAGTCTTAAGTTATTAGTAAAGACCATAGATTTGATTCTGAATTTATGAGTAGCAAAAGCAAAATCTGTATCAATTAATACTACAGTATTTATTACTCATAATAAAACAGCAAATGCTTATTAATCACTCATAACTTTACAAAAACTATGCTCAGTATTTGAAACATGATTTCTCACTTATTTATTGCAATGACCCTGCAAATTCATGATGTTGTTATACTTCACATTTGCAGAAACAGAATCTCAGAGAAGTGTCTTTCCTGAGAACACACAGCTATTAACTGGTTGAGGTGGGATGTCATTCTGGGCAAGTCTGACTCCAAAATGCATGTTCTTATCCACGGAAGTTACAATTTTCATAAGATAAAATAAACCAGAAAAAAAAATAACTTATTTTAATTCTGAGGATCAGTAAAAAATATCTTCTGTGTGGCTCATGCTTGGTTCAAGGATAAAATGGAATGTCTGTAATGCATAACCTTCAGGCAATCCTTGTGAACAAAAAAATTCCTTTGCTCTTTGTCACTACCAAATTATTTTGACTTAAGGGTATGAGCAAATTGATTTTCTAAAAGCTGTGTCTCCTATGAACACTTAATATTAAAGCCAAGAGGAAGACTTGCTGGTCAGAGTTTTAGTAACTTTATCCTTACATGCATCTAGAATAAATACTCTTATAACTAGTGCTAAATCTAGACATTTGTCTATCATGCAGAATTTTGATAAGCACCCAGTGCTATTTTAAAATAGTTTTTAACTTTTTCTTTACATGTTTTAATCTTCTGTCATCTTTCACTTAACAATTTAACTACAATTGTTCTAGCATATAAACTCTTACAAAGAGTATAGATTAGGTTTTGGTTTCGTAATTTTTTCATAAATACTTGAGTATTCACTCATGGTTACCTCATGAATTTATGATAAATGTATTACTGGTAGGTAGTAGGTTCAGGTAGACATATATTTGAAAGTCTGTCTTAGTAAAGGCAGTGAGAAAAAATCATCTTATTAGTTATGAAAAACTTGGTCATTTTACTCTCCTAATACTTTTGTATTACTTTATATGTATAGTAATATAAATTTTAAATATATTTGGGGGTAGTGGGAAGCCCTGGTTAAGTTCATAGTCCAGGGACACAGGTTCACTAAAAGACCAAGACCTGATCACAGGACTGAGTATTGCTTCCCCTGTCCCCACATAAAAACAGACAAAAAAAAAAATTTAACCTGAAGTCCTATCATGCAAAAAGAACATCGTTAACTTTTGGTGAACTTCATTCCATATATCTCTTTGTGTGCGCATGTCTGTGTGTGAAAAGGAAAAAGAGAGGAGAAGGGTTACTGATTGGATGAAATAAGTGTGCACAATTTATTCTATAAATACTAGTTCTTAAAAAAAAAAACAACTATTTTTTGGCTGGGCATGGTGACTCAAGCCTGTAATCCCAGCACTTTGGGATGCCGATGCGGGAGGATTGCCTGAGCCTGCGGGTTTGTGACCAGCTGGGTCAACTTGACGAGACCTCGTCTCTACAATAAATCAAAAATTAGCCAGGCGTGGTAGCACGTGCTTGTCGTTCCAGCTACTTGGAAGGCTGAGGCAGAAGGATCGCCGGGGCCCATGCTGGGATGGCTGTGAGCAAGCCACTACACTCCAGCCTGGGTGACAGAGTGAGACTCTGACTTCAAATAAAAAGAAAAAAACTATTTTTTCGTATAACAAAATAGGAAACTAAGGAAAAACTGAAATAATTAGTGTCTGCTAAGGAAAATATTTCCATCACAAGTGTTTCTGTCATTTATTTTTCTTTCATTTTTTTCTTATGCTTTTTTAGTGCCATGGACCAAAGTCTTAAATGGTTTGATAGTAGTTTTGCCATAATTTGCACACATAGAGTTCGTAGATATGAATCCATGTTAACATATGGGAGCTTGCAACTGTAAAATGTATATGAAGGACTTTCATGTTTGTTGTGACTATGGATAAACTGTTGCAGTAATTGAGGTCAGGTGTGTTTTGAAGATCCTAAAATTTTTTTAAATGGATTATGAAAAATATTAAGGGCTCAAAATGATTGTTTTGAGATTCTGTTTTTGCTTTTGATGATAATTCTTCACTTCTATAAACAGGAACATCCTGGGTCACGTTTACTTAATAACAATGTATTAGATACATTATTATTTTACATTATAACTTTATATACTTTTTGTATTTTGTAGCAATAATTCTCACTGCTCTCTTATCCTAGTTACACAGTTAAATGATCACAGCCAGTCATTTTACCATGTTTTTTTTGTGTGTGTGTGTGTGAGTTCTTTGATATATCCCTTTTCAGTGGATTTTTTTCCCAACAGATTGTTTTCAAGAAATGAATGTGTTGAGTGTATTTTTGGGGAAAAATGCATTACATATATAAAATAACCTTTTCTCTTAGTTTTAGGTTTTTTACTATTTATTCATGTAGAAACATATAAATCTAGTTGATTTTGTGGCTAAAAAATGCATCTACTCTGATTTTCTTTAATTTTTAAATTTTTCATTTTAAATATGTGGGCTACAATTCACGGTTAGGTATACAAATGTTCACTATGCAGGTACCCTTGTTGATGAGGTGTGTCCTTCCCTCCCTCCCCTGGCAGTTTCCCACTACTGCCAATCCCTTTCTTATAGTATTATGATAATTGTTCAAGGTCTGCTTACGAGTGGGAATGTGCGATACTCAGTTCTTTGTTTCTGTGATACATCACTCAGGATTATAGACTAAATCCATCCAAGTTGCTGTGAAATCCATATGTTTGTCCTTCTTTATAGCTGCGTAATGCTCCATCGTGTATATGTACCACATTTTTTTTTTTTATCCAGTCCTCCTCTGATGGGCGGCACAGGTGGTTCCATGTTTTGCTATTGTGGATAGTGCTGCAATAAATAAGCGTGTGCAGGCATCTTTTTTTATAGAGTGATTTGAGTTCCTCTGAGTATATTCCTAGAAGGGAGATTGTGGGGTCGTATGGGAGGTCGATTTTTATATCTTTTAGGAATCACCATACTGTTTTCCACAGAGGCTGTACTAGTGTATACTGCCACCATCTGTGTAGAAGTGTTCCCTTTTCCCTGTATCCTCTCCAGCATCTGTTGTTTTTTGAATTATTGATGATGGCCATCCCGAATGGAGTTAGGTGGTATCTCAGTGTGGTTTTAATTTGCATTTCTTTGATGACTAGTGAGGCTGAGCATTTTTTCATATCTGCTGACTGCTCATATGTCTTCTTTTGAGAAGTGTCTATTCATATGTTCTACCCACTGTAGTAGGATGTTTATTTTTTTTTCTTTTCGGCACGTTTGAGTTCCTTTTAGATACTAGATGTTGGGCCTTTGTCAGACATACAGTTGGCAAACATTTTTTCCCAGTCTGTGGGCTGTTTCCCTGCTCGCTTAATGTTTTCTTTGGCTTTGCAGACGCTCATCAATTTGATGAGGTCCCACTTGTCTGTCTTATGTCTTATGGCATAGGCACTTGGGGTTTTGATCAGGAATTGATTGCTTCCCTGTTGATGGTCATTTAAATTATTTCCTGTTTTTGTTTTCAACTATAAATGATGTTATATGAACATCTTGGGTATGTGTTTTTTAAAGCGTATTTCTTTGATGTATAAATTAGATTGGAATAATAATGTTACATAGTAGATCCGTTTTCACTTTTACTAGAAATTATCAAATTGTACTCCAATGTATCCTATCTGTTAATATCCTCATCATCAATTATTAGAATCCAGTTTCTACACTTCTTGAGCTAGTATTTGATATTGTCAGACTTCCACTTTTGACAATCTGAGTGTAAAACTGACACTGAGTGTAAAATATCTTTTAATTTATATTTATTTCATTTATTTATCTAATTACTCAAAGCTCCAACATCTCATTTGTTTGTTGGCTGATTACATTTCCTTCTAAGTGAATTGCAGCAACTCAGTTTTCGACTTCTTTTGTTTTATATTCTGTTCTTTGAACTTTCATGGTGATCATTTAGTTTTTATTTTCTGAAATGTGTTGGAAAACGTGAAAGCATTTGGTTGTCTCCCTGTTTTTCTTCAGCTAATTTTACCTTTGTATATTCTCATATTCTCTGCCATTTTGCAAATGTTCCTATCCTTTAGCCTTTTTCCCACCCCTAATAATTTCTTGACTATTTTCAATTATTAATGAGCCAGGCGCAGTGGCTCACACCTACAATCCCAGCACTTTGGGAGGCTGAGGTGAGAGAATTGCCTGAGCTTGCGGGTTTGAACCCAGCCTGAGCAACTTGGTAAGATCTCATCCCTACAATAAATCAAAAAATTAGCCAGGCATGGTGGCACATGCCTGTGGTTCCAGCCACTTGGAAGGCTGAGGCGGAAGGATAACCAGAGCCCAGCAGGTTGAGGCTGCGGTGACCATCAGCATGCCACTGCACTCCAGCCTGGGCAATAGAGTGAGACTCTGACCGCCCCCCAACCCCCACAAAAAAAGCCGTTTTTATTCTATGCACTTTATCAAACCAGTTTATGTCCGCTAAAGAGTAAACAGCAGGAATTAAGACTTGGTTCTATATTTTCTAATAACTTTTTAAGGATGAGCATATTAATTGTGCATTAATGGTATTGAAGCAGACACATATCGTTTAGTTCTTTATCATAAGTTCGAGGTGTTGGAGAAGTGTAGTTGTACCAGAATAAGTCATAATAGAACTGGACAGCCAATTTAATAGTAATGCCATATACAAAAGCCCAATTAAAATAGAAAGCTATTAGTAATCCTATTTAATCTGTGGATGAAGTTCTTTCATGAAGAAAACATCTGAGAACATACTATTGTCATAACTTGTAAGAACTAGGACTATAGGATCATGCTTTATTCAAGGACAGTAGGCATGCTTTCTGCATGAGCAGAGCTCCAGCCCTGAACTCGAATGAGTATGCTCTCAGAGTGTTGCCTTTATCCAATTCATCTTTCGTGTTCCATTTCAAATATCTTTATCTTGCTAACGCATATTTGTATGTATACATAGTAGTTACATGTATAATAGTTTCAGTGTGGCCGTTACTGGGAGAAGTATAATAGAGGGGGTGATGGGGTATCCTCCAGAGATGAGACAGGAATGAAGGATTTGTGAGTATCAAGGGGAGATGTTGGAAAAGACTGGAAGGGATTCCTCTAAATGGGAGTTCTTAATGTGTGTGTCCATGCATTGTATTGAGGCCATTGAAGGATTTCCACATTTAAAAAGTAACCCATTTTATTACTCTCTAACTCTAACTTAGAATTTTCTTTAATTGTGAGTAGCCCAAACACTACAATAGTGTTAGTTAGTAGCGCCAATGACTTTGTCTCCAACAAACATTTCCATACCACATTACAGATGTTTCTGCTAGCCTGAGATATTGTGTATCATTCAATACTTTAAAATTACAGTAGTTATTAGACTTGCCTCTGTTTAATGTATTGATAAAGTAAATAAGTTTATTACTTTATATACTTTGTATATTTATCTTATTTAAACACTTGAAAATTACTGTATTAATGTTGTTACATTACTTGATAAAGTAATTTATGTGATGAGATACTATATTTATTACTTTATCACATTTAAATGAAAATTTGGTGACTATATTTTATTATGAGTGGTTCCTGTTGCCATTCTCTGTATTTTAAGCATTTTTAAACCTTTTTTTCACAAAGGGACTAAGCTTCAGCAGACTGCCAAAGGGAGTCATCACACAAAAGAAGCATAAGACTCTACTCTAAGAGACTGACTAACCTTGCTTTTAACCTTCTATTCTATTCCAAATGTGGTAACATCTCTCCATTTTATCTGCTGTAGAGCCTAAAGTTATCAGGGAAATTGAGAGATATTTTTATGTTTTTATATTTTATATATTTAATTATACCTTTGTCTTTTCATAGAATAATTGTGCCCAATATAATGGAGAAAAGGAAGAACTGATCTATTTAACTTATTTTACTTATTTAAGGCCATTCCAACCCAAAGACATTCACAACATGAAGAAAAGGTACAATAGTAGCTACATTTACAATAATGTCTTGATAGAATAAAGTATATTGTTCTAATAAATAGAAACATATTAAGCATGATCTTATTAATATTAAATATTGAACATAATGCCAACACATTAAGCATTATATATAACATTAACATATTAAACATAATATTAAAACATAATCAGTGAAAACTTAGGTTCTATTTTTGATGATCTGAAACAGTTTTTTGTTATTTTTGTTTTTGTTTTATTACTTTATCATAAAGCTATGGGGTACAAATAAGGATTAGGTACATAAGTAATCTATGTGCAGGTGAAGTTTGGACCTTCACCTGGTCCTCACTTCCCCTGGTTTAGGACCAGGTACCCTTTGTATTGTTATGTCCTCTCCCAGCTTGAAGTGGTTTTACAGCGACCAAGTAATAAGTAGCACCTAAGATTGTGCCAATCACAGAATATAGAAAACAGCAAGCAAAAAAAGCCTCTGTGTTGATCTCCACATCATTGTTTGTAGAGGTTTTGGTCACCATCTCTGAGCAAGGTTCTCTGCAGATCTCTTTCTCTGCAGATCTTGTCAATATGTGTAGCTTCTTGCAATTTGTTTTGCTGTTTTATTTCCACCATTAATGGATCTCTCCCAGATAGATGTGAATGGGTTTGTCTACTCTTTCTTTCATTAACTGAGCACACGGCGAGGTATTTGGCACATTCTTAAGTTGAAATGCAGCCTTGAGCAAGGCTCTATTTGACAATTAATCTCTTCTAAATATAATTGGATCTCTTGCTTTCACTGTAGACTTCTTCTGTATAAGTAAAAAGTGTAAGTCAGTTCTAGGGAACATGTGAGCAGAGCTCACATTCTGGCTTTCCCGCCTTGTACAGACAGTAAATAGCCCAGCAAGAGCTCAGCCTCTTTTCTCTTTCTCTTTCACACACAAATTCATAAACATACCCAACGACGTAGAGGAGAAAATGAGAGAAAATAGAATGAATTTAGAGGATAAAAAAGTAAGATTCGATTCATTAGTAGTTGTATTATATCATATATTTTGATTCTCACATGTAAGATTTATGTCTTGAATAACATAAAAAATCAGTTAATCTTGTAAAACGTAAAAGTCTTATAATCCAAAATAAACATCAAAACTGGTATCCTCATTAGGTTGTATAATGGCATATTGGCACTTACCATTATTTAAATGTCATCTCCGTTTCCTTTTTATAGTGCTGATGTTAACCTTGTAAGCTCTAAATTGTCTGGAAGTTAATGGTCTGTTACACGAGTTTAATAGTTCTTAGTGAGAGAATATTAGATTATATTATGCAGTTTGAAATGTAACTCAATCTCTAACTCATAATCATAAATAATGACATAGTCTTGGTTGAAATTAGGGACTGATGCTGTTCATAGCATAGATGAAGAACATTTATTTTTTTGTTTTTATCTTGAGGAATACACTTATTTGCTCATCGTCATCCTCAGGTTCAGGAGGTGGAAAAAAAGAAAACAAAAATAAGCATATGTTCTCAAGAGTAGAGTGTTCTTTTGGAAAATCAAAATTTGAAAATTATTGTATTAAAGTTGGTACATTCAGAAGAATTATGTTCTGTCAAGACCCATATATGCCCTTGTCTGGCTTTGGGAGAGTTTGGTTTTTTTTTTTTAATTTTATAAGAGTTAAATTTGAATTGAAGTTAATGTAACTGACAAGAGGGAAATAGAAGCAATTGGCTTGCACTAAACAAGTTTGAATGGTTGTTAATGTGAATGACTTTCAGGCAGTGAATGTCAGAGAACAGTAGATTACTTTCTTTACCTCAGGCATTTTAAGCCATCTCCTGTGGTAGGACTGACATAATTTCTCTCTCTTGCTCTCTCTCTCTTTCTTGAAACTGGGAAGCAAAGTAATTGGAGTCTGGTAATTTTGGCCTATGGCTGATGAAGATAAATCATAACGAGCTATGGAATACTCACAATTCGCATAGGGCTACCAGAACATGAACTTTCAGTAACGCATTAATCAAATATTGTTTCTTTCTGATTGATATTCAAGAAAGCCATGGAACTGTTAATTATGAATGCAGCCACCGTTTGTCATTTTTGACTAAATTCACTTGCTAAACAAATTGTTTCAAAATGCAAGCTATTGTGTTCTTTAGAACACGAGCTAGTAAGTTTTATTGCTTCCATTATATACACTATATATGATTTTGAGCTAGCTTATTTGTTTAACAGAAATTATTTGAAGTTTTAAAATAATAGAAGTGGAAGAGAATTCAAGACCATCTGGTCTAGCCCCTCTCCTTAAGGCTCATGAATGTTTAAATCATCTTGAACAGATGGAGGTGTAGTCACCTAAAAGTTTATAGAAATAGAGGTTCTAAAGCCTCATTCAATAACTCATTTTTGAATTTGAGCACTTATTGCTAAGGGATTCCATTTTATGTTCAAATTATTTTAAATTAAATTCATTTTCTAACATCAAGTTTTAGGCTTGGAAGACTCAGTAGACTCAATTTTTTTTTTGTTGGCCAATGTAAACGTATTAACAAAATATGTACTTTTGATACTGACTTCTATGAAACAAGTTATTGATTATTTTCAGTGCATTACACTGTAGTAAGTATTCACTAACATTATCGCATTCAATTCAACAACATGATAAGCTTAGATTTTTGTTATGTCCATTATAGAGTCAGAAAAACAAGATTCATGAGAGATAAGTAAAGTGACCAAGCACATGGCTAATAGAGAGTGTTGCTGTAACTTAAATTCAAATTTTCTGACTCTACTTTTTCCCACTAAACTACCTCCTCCGTGTTAGAGTTCAAACTCCTTCACTCTTGGGCTAAATTTCCACGGCTTTGTTGTTCCTCCACATTTTATAATCGAATAGTCCTCTTTTCTCAATTAATGGCGATGCATGCATCTTATATATCTCGAACTTTTGTTCAGTATCACCGTCTCTTCCAGCCATTTGATAATTTTCTAATCTCTCCCAATGAAATTTTAAGACCAAAAATATCCTGCACATCTGTTTTTGTACTGCATATAAAAAGGAGTAACATTTTTTTTGGCCCCTCCAAAAATCAATTTTCACCCCCTTAGAAATGCCATTGCTCTTTTTGAGAATGAATGTAGTGTTATCTCTATTACGCTTCCTTTTTTGATTATGTAAGTATACGTTTCTTCTCCTTAATATGAATGAATGATATGTTAATCTGTTAGAGTATGAGGAATATTAAAAATCAGGAGTAATCATCATTTCTTAAAGTTATGTGAACTTTCCAATACCCTAAAATGAGGATAATTGTGAAGAATTATGTGAATATCAGGGTATAAATAAAGCTTAATACTTTTATAACAATATATAACTCGTACTGAAAAAAATCTTAGGATGTAAGTAAACAGGATCTGACCCAATTTGTCTATTTTTAGGCCTTTTTCTAAATTTTCTGTTTATCCACAAATGTCCCACTCTTACTATAAATATATATTCTTCTCTGTTTTGACATCACATTCTATTGCCATGGAAGTGATTGATACCTTCAATTTATCTTCATGTCTTCAAAGCAGGCTCATAAGGAGATTTTCAGGAAGAAACAGATGTTATTAGTACCAGCAGATTTTTAAAGATATTGTGCCTTTTTTAATGTTCCTTTTCATTTTCTTTTAAAATACAAGAGTTGCAAATTAGTACTTTAGAAAGTGTAAAGACGTTGCTTTTCATTCTGTAAGTTCTTTCAAAAACCATATTGGACTTTGATGCTTTATAAAGAATTCAAATAATGGCTTTTTCACAACTTTTATACTTTAAATATAAAATGAGCTTGCAACCAGTAACTAAGAAACTGTGGTAGCCGAACATATTCAACTTTATTATGTTATGAAAAATATAACAGTTAGCAGTGAAGCCTTATTGGTAGGTTCTTATTGCTGGGAAAGAAACCAGAAGATGATGAAAATTGCTTGGAATTTTTACATGTAGTTTGTGGAAAGTTTTTAGTGTGGGACTTTGTTCTACCTCATTAGACCAAAAACCTGGTCAATTGAATCTTGAAACATTTCTGTATCATTTGGAATTACCCCATACATGTTCAGACATTGAAGGGATTGCTGTACAGTCAATTAAGGATTTTTGACCTCCAAAATGATTTTCATCTTTATTAGTCTTGAGCAGTTTGGAAGAACTTCAACAGTTATCACCTGTGAGGAAGTCTATGTCAACTATTGCATCTTCCAGGTACCTATGGAAAAGAAGGATAATATACATCTGTAAGAGTGAAACCAGAATTAAGTCTATACGCGAATGAAATGGAAGAAGTAAACAAGCTCCTTGTTCAAATGAAGAGAAAAAAGCTATAAAAATACCTACTTGATAAAGGTCTGGAAAGAGGAACAGAGAAACCTGAAGTGGCCACTGTGCAGATATGTTTTGAGTGACTTAAAGGGTCAAGTATTTTAGAGCACTAATGCTTCATGTGGTGTTAGATGAAGGGGAAAAAAAGGAAACCAGGAAATAGAAACCAGGAAGTTTATGTAGACCTACATTAATTAACTCCTGGTGATTTGTTTTAAAATGTCTGTATATTGTGGATGAAGCATTCAGACTTTCCTCAGTGGCCTTGACCCTCTGTTAAATGTGTGCCTTGTTCCCTTTCCAGGGTAGTAAGCACGATGCAGTCAATAAGAGCCAGACAGAGAGGCCATTTATTTTAAAAGTTGTCATTTCATCATGGATGCTTTAAAAATCATTTTTCTTGAGGATTTATATTTAATGTCCTTGAAAGAGTGATAAAATTAGAAATTTAAATGATTTGGAATTTTTTTTAACCGCACACCAGTTATATCGTCATATTAATTCAAAACTAATAAAAGTAACTTTAGCAGTTAAAGGAATGTCATTCTTTGTAATCCTTGTGGTTTATTTAGTCAAATGTGATGTATCTCATAATACTAATATAATTGTATATCAACAAATGATAATACAAATAACATTAATATATTTTAAGAAATATCTTGGCAATCTTAAAGTATCTTTCCCAGTTAAAAAAGTGAGTGTGTGTTTGCGTGTGTGTGTATGTGTGTCTGTGTGTGTATGAAGATGCTGAAAGTACCCGATAATATTTAGAGGGTTTAAAATCAATGGCCTGTGCTCAGATATGAAAGCATAATAATTCTCCAGTGGGGTCTCGAGCATCTTTCTATTATCAGAGACATTAATACCTCTGCCACAAAAACTAGTATTCATTATAAATACTATAAATTGCCTCATCATAGTTCAGAATTTGAATATACTTTTGGTTTCAAGTTTTTTTTTCTAATTTTGGGTAAGTGATTGTGGACCTGTATTCATTTGTATTCTTCAAGTAACACGATGAGTTATTATGAGACCCATTTTAGAGGCATAGAAACCAAACAAAGAGGAGTTAGGTAACTTCTTTTGTGTCTCGCGGTTATTTTTATTTTTTTATTTTTTTGAGTTGGAGTCTCACTCCATCGCCCAGGCTGGAGCACTGTGGCATGCTCATGGCCACTCCAGCGTCGACCTGCTGGGCTCTGGTGATCCTTCTGCTTCAGCCTCCCAATGAGCCAGAACTACAGGCACGCACTACCATGCCTGGCTAATTTTTGATGTATTGTAGAGACGAGGAAGGCCTCGCCAAGTTGCCCGGGCTGGTCTCAAACCTGCTGGCTCAGGCAATCCACTCACCTCAGCCTCCCAAAGAGCTGGGATGACAAGCTGAGCCACCGTGCCTGGCAAACACGGTCATTAAAGAAAGACTTAGGCTGCCTGACTCCACAATCTGTGTTATTTAACCATGAAGTTACACTGTCACTATGACAAACATACATGTGTGCATATATACATACAGGCACATGTATATACAAGCAAGCAATTATTGAAGAAGCATTTAGAAGTGGATCCTGAAAACTCTATACATCTATATGATGTTTAAGAATAAAGATAATATTCTTAGAGTAACTATTTTACATTGCATTTATGTTTGTTGCAAGATGTGTTAATTATGTTTCTTATTCTTCAGATTAATTAATTATTATCAAAGCTTATATTTGTTTGCTATTTAAGAATTTCCATTTTTTTTTAAAATTTCAGGTCTAATTTATAAAGTATTAGCTTATACTGGAAATTTCAACTACATGACATATAGATTACAGAAAATATTCAGATGACCATGGTAAGTCATGAAAAAAAATGTATTAGTGATCTTGCACTTTTTTTTTTTTTTTTGAGTTGGAGTCTCACTCTGTCGCCCAGACTGGAGTGCAGTGGCCGCTCCCGGCCACCGCAGCCTTGACCTGCTGGGCTCCGGCAATCCTTCCGCCTCAGCCTTCCGAGTAACTGGAACTACAGGCGCGCGCTACCACACCTGGCTGATATTTTGATTTATTGTTGAGATGAGGTCCCGCCAAGTTGTCCAGGCGGGTCTCGAACCCGCGGGCTCAGGCAATCCACTCACCTCAGCCTCCCAAGGTGTGGGATTACAGGCTGAGCCACTGAGCCCGGCTGATCTTGCACTTTTTAACTGATCCAAACTTTTATGACTCTTTGGAGAACCAGCAAATATACAGAATCCTTAAACATCTTATAACACCAGAAAATTACGATGGTATCAAAACTCACTAAAGTTGTATCACAAGGGGTAAGAAGCCAGATATATGTTGCTACCATTAGCCCAAAATGGGACCTTCTGAAGAGAGGAAAAAAAAACAAAAAAAAAAGGAAGAAAGGGTAACAGATTGAATCACACAAAATGTGTTAAAAAAATTAGTTTATAGTAATAGTGAACAAAATTGATATTGTTGATAATCTTTGGATGAGGCTAGGAAACCAACATGTTCTGAAACAAACATTTAACCTGCCTTTCCCAAATTAACCATAACTCAAGTTAACTAAATAGCTGACAAGAGAAGTCTCTGTAGAATTATTCCAACCAGTGAAAAAAGAAAATGATAGAATTATATTTACACTATATAAAATTTAATTAAATGGAGCTAGTAGATGATCGTTAATGGCTACTAATATTCCAAAAGTTATATCACACAAAAACCTCCTAATAGAATTGTAGGACACTTCTGAAACACTCTTGCCAAAAAATTCAAGTCTGAATCCGATCAAACTTCTATGTCTAACCATCAGTTTACCAGAAATTCTGGGCATTGAAAAATGTGTAAATAATACCGTGCATATTTACAAGCAGAAAAAACTAGAATGTAGGATACTCTATAGGATAAGTGATCTGGTATTTTTAATCACTAAAGTGCAATATGAGAGTTAGGGAGGAGATAGAGAAAATGACTTACAGGTTAAGAAACTTAAAAGGCTTATCAACCAAAATGCTATGTGTGAACATTATTAGATCCTGATTCAAACAAATCCACTAATACTTATTGAAGCTAGTTACCATGTTGACAGTTTGTTACATTATTCAACCTACTTTTCTATATGTTTAGTTTTTGCTATAACAAATATAGAAATGAAATATAACTTTGCACCTCTAGCTGTATTTTCATTTTGCGTAACTCTGCAGGTAACAAATTATGTGAATTTATAACAGCTGGAAATTGGATTATAATTCGTATTATTTAAAAAATTATCTGTAATTACAATTTTATTTTCTCTTTGATGAAGTGGTTTCTTAGGTGAGCCATTTATTTTTTCATATCTACAGTTAGTTTTAATTATTTGTGTTACATTGTGGTCAGAAAATGAGATAGTGTAATTTATGCCCTTTGGGAATTTGTTAAACTACATTAACCAGGTAAAAGTTGATTTTCCTTTTTTTTACAATGATATATGTAGATTTCTAAAGAAGAAATTTTTCTCTAAAATGGGTTAGTATACCATCAAATTTTTAAAAAAAGAACCTTCTTTGCCATTATATTATTAAAGTCAGCTAGGTCATTCTCAGTTACAATGACCTTTTAGAGATATTAATGAATAAAATGAATACAAATGAATTTTTCTCAATTTCATCTTCCAGTTTTTTTTTTGCTATTGACATTCTGATAACATAAGCTTCAGTAGGGAAGCATACTTTTTATGACTTCATTTATGTGTTAAATTTTCTTTTTTGTCAATATATATCTCAATTTTAATTCTTAAAATTTACCAGTTATCAATACCTATTTGAGATGTGACTTGCAAATGAGATTTCTAAATTATTCATAACTGTTATGGCTCGAGTGTTAAGTCTTAGCAAATCTGTCTCAGCTTTTTCTATTATTCTTATGTATTTCTTCTGTCACAATCATGGCCTGTTCCAATCGTAAACCAATTCTTAGCTGTAGAATATAGCTTCTGAATTCATAAGCTTCCATTATCCTTATTAATGGTATTTGTGGAGTTTCACTTTTTTCTTGGGACTGTGAAGAGTGAAGCACTCTTGATAAATGGAGGTCCTGACTACACCTTTGTGCTGGAAAACATAAACCCTTCTTAACTATTTTAATATTTCAGAGGAAAAAGCCATTTGTTCCTGGAAATATTGAGTGAATAAATTTCCTTAAAATGAATGACTAACAAGGTCTTGCCAAATTTTATACTTTTTATTTACGAGGCGTTGTGTCTGAAATGTAGTCACTGTCTGTCAGAACAGCATTGTGATGCTTTTATCTTAAATTTATTATAAACTTGCTGATCCTTGAAGGGGAGGAAAGTGTATTTCCTTACTTTCAATGTCTCCCAAAAGATGGATTTCAACCTGTAGACCTGTGGTAAAAGAAATATAATGCTAATTGTAATTTAAATAGTCCAATCACCTTCTGATGCCACAGTTTAACACCCAGGTAATTTAAATCAAATTCTGGAAAACACTTTTTTTTAAAATAGCAAATACATAATGTGCTTTAAATAATGGGAAGACCTACTTGCTAGAGAATGATGAACGCAATTAAATAGATTTAATTACTTTTCTTATACTGTGTATGGATAGCTTTTTCAACCATGTCCCATTGGCTGCAGAACATTAAGAAAGCATTCTCTTTTGTATCGTCCTTCACCATTTGCCTTTTTTTTTTTTACCATTGTTCTTCTAACTTCCTGAAATCCTATTTTTCTCATGTGTGTGATCTTCCTTTGATTTCACATATAAATATACAATCATTATTATTTATATTTTATCTTGTTAGTCAACTAATTTCTCCATATATTTTATTTTCTTCCTAAATGCATACTTCTGTTCTCCTCGAAGGCAAAATTTGTCCTAGGTTCGGGATCATTATTCTCATTGGTCGTTTTCTCACCTGCATGTAGACTACTTATTACCTAATCCTGACTTGTACCCCACATCTTTACAATAAAATAAGGGGAAAAAAAGAAGTTTGTAATAACCTTCCAATAGAGGCAAAACGCAAGAAGCATAGATATATAGAATACAAGAATCACTTGTTTATGTTCATGCTACCTTCTGACAAAGGGGGTGTGTGTGCATGCACTTTTTTTTTTAAGAATAATTTGATCTGAGGTTTTCATCTGTGTAGAATTGATGGTCTTCTCTACTACTGCTTGGTGATCACCTTATTAGTTGTGTCTTGATCTGTGTGTGGGCTCTTTTACCATGCACATTTCATTCTCATATCCAATAGAATAAAATAATCTACTAAAGAGATATTTAAAGTGACAGGTTAGGTGGAACGATTGTCTTTCTTTCTTTCTTCTTTTTTTTTTTTTCCCCCAAGTTGGAGTCATACTCAGTTGCTCAGGCTGGAGTGCAGTGGCACTCACGGCCACCCCAGCATCGATATGCTGGGCTCTGACCATCCTTTCGCCTCAGTCTTCCAAGGAGCCGGACTACAGGTGTGCGCTACCACGTCTGGCTAATTTTTTTATTTAATTGCAGAGACGAGGTCTCGCCACATTGCTCGGGCTGGTCTCGAACCCATGGACTCAGGCCATCCACTCCCTTTGGCCTCCCAAAGTGCTGGGATGACAGGTTGAGCCAGGACTGTCTTTCTTTAAGAATGCCTTAGTTTGTTCTCTCTCTTTCTCTCCTATACATGGCTTAATTATTTTGATGGCTATATGCTATTTTTATGACTGATGAAATCTGATGTAGCAATCACATAGCATTTTCTTGATTTGTTATAGTTCAGAATACCTTACAAATGGATAAAAAGAAAGCTAAATTCCATGAAATAGGGGGAAATCTCCTCCTCACTATTTTGATTTTTTAGAATTATATTTATCTTTTAACTCCCAGTTCAATTTGTGACAGATCTAGAAATTCAAGTCAATTTAACTAACATTTGTTGAATTCAGTAAAGCCTCACACTTCTAACATTTCAACCAAAATTACTTTTTTTTGGTCCTATATTCCTTTAGTAATTTGTTTTTGTCCTACCAAAACACTTGATACATGATATTTCTTATTTGAGTTATTGACAGTGATTGTAATAAGGACAATTTAAAACACAAATCTCATTGCCAGATACGGCATTAATCACTTTACATACTTTGTTCCTTAATATACGTCTAAAACCTAAAAAGGGACGTTTTATTCCTCTAGCAATGATGAATAAATACAGAAAGTTCAAGTGAATTTCCCCAGATCATGTGGATACAGCCAGGATTTGACATCAAATCTGGTCTGCCCTCCTCCCATATTTTTATCTTGATACGCATGTGATTCCTCTACGAAAATGTGATGTCCAGGAGGGAAAGGATAGATGAACAGATGTTTATGTAATATGATAACAGAGCACATTTTCGAAGCATTGATAGCTGTCAACTGTTTGAAAGTTGCAAGGAAGCAGCAAAGTCTTGACAGAAGGAGTAACATTTGGAATGCCTCTAGAAAGATGGGCAAAGCAGGAGGGGAGTCAAAGGATGGCATATCCCCAAGGGAGGGAATGGTGAGTGCAAAGTACAGGCCCTTCAGGGTCCAGTGAGGCTGGGATGTAGGGCAAGTACCAACTTATTAGGATTTGCTTGTTGGCTTTATAAACAATGGAAGAGTTACAGAGCTCTTCTCTCATATCTATCTTTTTTTTTTGGAACATTCCATTTATTTGACCTTTTGGCCAAGTATGTTTTTGTGTAAATTAAAAGCAGTAAAATCAGAAAGGATTTTTTGTTATATTAAAAGCTTAAAGAAATAGCTGTTAAGCCAAGTGGAGTCATTGTAGATGTGTTACCCCATCCCTAGTCCTGCCCCCGGGGGTTTTATTTTGTGGCTTGCTGCTATATTGGTTGTAGCAAGAATTGCAGCCAAATCTGCTGAACGTAGCTTGGCGTTTCTTGTAACCTAAATTGATACTAGTGATGTCTTAAGACTACATCCTGCTTCTAACTCACGAGCAAACATTCTGTCTCTTTCACCAGTCAGTGGGATGATAAGATTCATTTACGGAACGCCATTCCCCATAGTGAGCATCTGCAATTCACTGGAAGTGATCTCAGTTTTAAAGGCATTCAGCAGTGACTGCTTCTCTTACCTATCATTTATATGCACACAAATTCAGTGCTGATTTAGTTTGACAGGAACAAGGAGAAAGAGAGGAGTGATGGGAGTAATACCAAGTGGCTTCCGTGTATCAAAATAGAAAGTTATATTACAAATGTTATATAAAGCTTCCATTTATTGAGACTTTACCAAATGCTAGGTTCTTTACTGAGTGTTTTGTATGTGCGCCTCATCTGTTTATTTTTTAAATTTTGTTTTAAAGATGTGGGGTACAACTCAGGATTAGGTATACTAGTAGTCATCGTACTGGTAAAGTTTGGTTCTCCCTTTGGTCCCCACTTTGCCTGGTTTGAGATCAGGTACCCTTACTGATGTTGTGTCCCCACCTCCTCCCCTATGATATCCCGCTACTGTCAATCCCTTTCTTATAGTATAGTTCTCACAACTACCCTATGATGTATGTATTGTTAACCCCATTTAAAATAAGTTAAAATATAACCTTAGTTATTTATGTTGACTACCAGGCTGGAATTGGACTATACGCCTATCTAATTCCAAACCTGTCTATTGCACGTGTGCAACTGCAATATAACAGCTAGTCAAAAATTAAAATATTGTTCTTAAGTCAGACAGATCTAAAACACGATTTTTGTACATTTCACATTTACACGGAGCATACCACATTTTAGGAAAGGAAAAACTGTATTAGAATGGTAATATTCAATGTATATGTCAATAACAAAAGATGAATACCAGTCATGATTGACTTCTGCAATTGCAAGAGGTGCTCACAATAGTTACCATCAGTGTCCTGATACTTCTGATTATGACTAACTCAAAGTAATACATAGATAACATCTCTTAAAATGCGTATACATATTTTGGCACCCTTGGTATTTATTTTAGAATTATTATTATTATTGATGTTATTATTTTTATTATTTCATTAGCTATGCTACGCCATAAAGATTCTGTTTCATATTCAGTGATAGTCTACACCATTATATCAAGCAGACCGATTCAGTTCATGGTTCTTTTTGATTAAAATGCATCAGTCATTTATGTAAGATATGGTCAATGAATTCCCCTTGAAATCATGGAAACAGGTAATTAAATTCTGTCGTTTCCCAAACTTTGGCTTTGTTCTTTTTCTGGAAAGACATTATATGATCCTAGAGTAAACCAGGTCTCATTCCCCCAAAGTTAATTAATATGCAAATAAATCTTCTGTACACTAGTGATTGTTCTTATTAAGTAAACCAATATAGCAGAACACACCATTTTTCAGCAGAACTTTTTTATTTTTATCTTTTGATAACTCTAAAATGTTTTGAAAACTTGCAAAGGTAAGAAAAGGAAGGCTAATGCATTCTTTTTGCACAATCAGCCAATTCTTAGTTTCTGCTTCGATTGGTACATTGAAGAAATGCTAATACAATATTTGTAACCTGTTAAGGAATATCCAGTCTCTCTAAGAAAGGAATAATAAAATGCTAATGATCAGCATTAACCATTTGAATTGGAAGGGATTATAGAGGAACATTTGTGTCCTACCCCTGCCAAGAGAGGATCGCTTTCTACAGGAATCCCGATGCAGCAATTACTGGTACCTGTCAGACTATTGCAGTAGTCAAAATCCTGTGAGGGAGGAAGTTTGTATTATTGTTATTATCTGTAATTTCATAATGTCTTGTATAGAATTTTACATATGCTAAAGAAGTTTCTCAATGAATATTTTAAAATTCCAATAATCAGGAATTCTCTGCCACAAAAAGCAACCCATTTAATTTTAAAACATTTTATTTTATTTCAGCCTACTTAAGTAAAATGTATTCTCATCATCCTTCTGGCACCAAATAGCAAAACCCAAATTCTTCTTCCATGAGGGTTCAGCAGATATTCACCATTCAAACAAGAAAGGGATTGACCTGCTGCTGATAGGAAGCTTTCTCTATATGAGCATTGAGACTACTGAGATTTACTTATTACATCCATTTTCTTTACCAGGTTTGCTCTTTCTTGCTATAATATTGTGCTTTTGTCAATACTTGCTATAATATTGTCCTTTTGACATGAAGAACTGTGAACCCCCCACACACAGTGGTTCTAGCAATTCTGAATGTAATGATTTTTCACCTCCATTTTTCTGGTCACTTAGATTACATTGCAATTCTTGGCAGCCTTTTCTTGGTTTAAGTTTAGCAGTCAACTCAAATTCTTATGTGTTTTTTTTTTGTTGTCTTTTTCTATCACATTATTATCATACAAATGTACCTTTTAAAAATCTTCTCCACAGTAAGGAAGAATCTCTACACTTTAAGAACATTGAATAGGCCATAAAGAATAACAAAAGCATGCGATTCACAGAAAATTGGATGGAGTTGGATACCATCATAACTTAGTAGTCTATACCAAATGTCCTCACTCATACGTGAGAGCTGAACATTCATCACATTAGCACCAGGGAGAGATCAGCAGTCAATGGACATTGCCAGGGGAGGGAGGGTGAAAGGGGGCATGTGGTGTCACAAAGGTTACCTGGGCCTAACCAGGGAAGTGAGGGCCGGTTGGAGGTCCAAACTTCACCTGCACGAAACCTGCTGTGTAACTAATCCTGACTTGTACCCCACATATCTATTTTTTTAAAAAAGGGTAGTGAAATAGGGAAAACTGAGCTGGCAGAAAAACCTTGACTTTAGTGGGTGGAGGGTGGCCCTTCAGGTATTTTCTTTTGCAGAACACTTCCTCACTTCTTAGATGTTATTGTTTTGTTTTCTCCTGTGTTGTTTTCATATGAACTGTTATTGAGCCAGGGCCACACATGTGATTGTGTGAGATGATTTTATAAACATCGGCAGCACTCTGTGTTCAACCCCCACAGTCAATGACCTGCTGCTGATAGGAAGCTTTATCTATATGAGCATTGAGACTACTGAGATTTACTTATTACATCCATTTTCTTTACCAGGTTTGCTCTTACTTGCTATAATATTGTGCTTTTGTCAATTGTATAGTCTTTTGACTTTTAAAAAATCCATAGGTACTTGAAAATAGCTATGCCATGGGAGAGAGACACTGATGAATATGTTTGAATGATGAATATTTGAAGGACCATCCTGAAAAAAGAGTTAGGGTTTTGCTATTTAGTACCAATGGATGATGAGTGGTTTTTCTGAAACCACAAAATGCCCACTTCTTGTAAGTAAAAAAGTAGAGAAAAAGTCATTGCAGCTTTTTCGTTTTCCGCAGATTATTACTTTGTCAGAATGTTTATGCATTTCTAAATATTGTCATCTTTATTCACAAATGTTTTCCATATCTATTTGTATAATCGCTGTATAAATTTCATATTCTATTCAGCATGCATTTATATATATGGTAAGTAACAATATATTTACTACTTAAGCAAACAATTAAAAATGGAAGCAATACTCTTTTTATACACAGGCAATATCTCAGAAGATAACAGTAGAGCAAACCGAGGTAGAAGAATGAACTAATTAGATGGAAGAGGAGAAACGTTCCCACTTTAGTTTTCAAGTGCCTGTTTTTCAGTCTATTTATTTGTATAATAACATGTTTCTAAGTTAGGCTTGTAGATTTTGCAAACAAGATATGAAATTGTCAAGCATTATACACTGTTCCACAGAATAGTATTAAAGTATTAGTTTTATAACTTGGCATGGCCTCTTATGTCATATTTGCAAATTAGAATGCAAAATTAATAGTTTTTCCCAATTGGTATATATATTAAAACAATGTTAAAGCAATATAATGCCAATAACCAACAAATTACATTAAGTAGTATATTGCAGTTTTAATTTTTAAAATCGGGTTTAGTGAGGTATTACTTACAAAGAGTAAAATTTGTCCTATTCAGTGTACAGTTATGAGTTTTCACAGACTGCTATCATAATCAAGACACAAAACATTTTCATCACCCCCACAAATGTTCCCTCATTCCCCTTGTAGTCAGACTTCAGTGTGAATAGCTTTATTGTCTCCCATCTGCAGTGCCA
>CAUYQG010132457.1:0-10134 GCA_963574415.1 Tarsius wallacei
AACCTTCCAAGTAGCTGGAACTACAGGTGCGCGCTACCACGCCCGGCTAATTTTTTGATTTATTGTAGAGATGAGGTCTTGCTTGCCCAGGCGGGTCTCGAACCCACGGGCTCAGGCAATCCACTCACCTCAGCCTCCCAAAAGCGGGGGATTACAGGCTGAGCCACCAAGCCCGGCTTAAAAACACACTTTGAAAAGTGATACGCAAGGAGAATTTTATTAATTAGTACCAGCCAAAGGGCTGCTGTGAGGAGCGTGTCTCTGTGTGTATGTGTGTGTGTGTGTGTGTGTAAGAAAGAGAGAGATTGAGGAAGAGGGAAAGGGAGAGATGGAGAGAGTGACAGTGGTGCCTGGTACATAGTAAACACTGTATAGTATACATTTGTTAAAGTATTACAGTTAGCATTAGGTAATCACTAAATAATGATCGACATTAATTGAACAATAACTATAAATGCCACATTATCTCATTTAATCCCAACCAACAACACAGGAAGTAGGTATTAGCTCCATTTTACAGATGAAGTAACTGAGGTTTATTTACTTTACCTGGGATCACCATTTAGGGAAGCTGGGATTCCATCCAGGCTAGCATGATCTGAAACACTATACTACCTTTATTGATGCCTTCTTCAGCAACCAGATTTGCATTATTAATGTATAACTTGAGAGAAATTTTATTTTATTAATGGAGACTTGCAAGTTAATACTTACTGTTTTCTTTCCAATATAATTTAGTTTTAAAAATCACTTTTTTTTTTTTTTGAGTTGGAGTCTAACTCTGTCGCCCAGACTGGAGTGCAGTGGCTGCTCCCGGCCACCGCAGCCTCAACCTGCTGGGCTCTGGCGATCCTTCCACTTCAGCCTTCCAAGTAGCTGGAAATACAGGTGTGCGCTACCATGCCCGGCTAATTTTTTGATTTATTGTAGAGATGAGGTCTCACTTGCCCAGGTGGGTCTCGAACCCGCGGGCTCAGGCAATCCACTCACCTCAGCCTCCCAAAGGCGTGGGATTACAGGCTGAGCCACTGAGCCCGGCTTGCTAGAATCTTGTTGAGAATTTTAGCATCTATGTTCATCAAAGATATTGACCTGTAGTTCTCTTTCTTTGTTGGGTTTACCTGGCTTGGGTATCAATGTGATGTTAGCTTTGTAAAATGATTTCCTTAAGGTTTTCCAGTTTGTTTCCATACAAGTGTTCATAGTAGTCTCTAATGATCTTTTGTATTTCTTCAGGGTCAGATGTGACTACATCATTTGTGTTTCCGATGGTGTTTATTTGGGCTTTTTCTTTCTTTTTCTTGGTCAGTCTAGCTAGGGGACCATTGATCTTGTTTATCCTTTCGAAGAACTAGCTTTTTGTTTCATTGCTTTTTTGTATTATCTTTTTGTCTTCTATGTCCTGAATTTGGTCTTTTCCTTGGGTGTTCTGGATTCTTCTGCTGAAATTAGGGTTTTAGTGATTTTGCTTTTCCAGCTTCCCTAGGTGGCTTGTTAGGCTGTTAATTTGTGATCCTTCCATTTTCTTCATGTGCGTTTGTAGGGATATAAATTCCCCTCCTACTACAGCTTTTATGGCATCCCAGAGGTTTTGGTAAGTTGTTTCTTCATTTTCATTTGTTTCCAGGTATCTTTTGATCTCTGTTTTGATTTCATCATTGAGTCAGGAGTTGTTTAGCATCATACTGTTTAGTGTCCATGTCTTTGTGGGTTTTGGGGGGACCTTGTTGGTGTTAATATTTATTTTTATTCCACTATGGTCCGAGAAGGTGCATGGTAAAATTTTGGTCCTTTTAAATTTGCTTATGCTTGATTTATGGCCAAGTATGTGGTTGATCTTTGAGTACGTTCCATGAGGTGATGACTAGAATGTGTATTCTGTGGTCTTTGAATGGAATGTTCTGTAGGTATCAATTAAGTCCATTTGATCAGGAGTCACATTGAGGCTTCGGATCTCATTGCTGATTTTTTGTTCTGATGATCTTTCTAGGGTTGTGAGTGGGGTATTGAAGTCCCCAGCTATGATGGTTTTGGAGTTGATATCTTTTTTTAGACACCTAGAAGTTGCTTTATGAAAGTTGATGTTCCTATGTTGGGTGCATGTATGTTTAGGATGGGTATTTCTTGTTGGTGGATTGAACATTTTATCATTATGTAGTGGCCTTCTGTATCTCTTTTAATTTTTGATAGCTTAAAGTGTATTTTGTCTGAGATTAAGATTGCGACTCCTCCTTTCTTTTGTGTTCCGTTCACCTGAACATTTGTTTCCCATCCTCTTACTTTGAGTCTGTGAGTGTCCTTTTTAGTGAGGTGAATCTCTTGAAGGCAATAAATTGTTGCCTGGTGATATTTTATCCATTTTGCTATTTTGTGTCTTGTCAGTGGTGCATTTAGTCCATTCACATTCAAGCTAATTATTGAAATGTGAGAGTTGATCCCTATCATAATGTTCTTACCGAGTTGTCATTGTTCTTCCTGTTTGTGTGATGTCTTTCTTTTGGTTTTAGAGTTGGTTCATGTGTGTTTTTAATCTTTTGCCTGTACTCTTGTTAAGAACGTTGTTGTTCTTTTTTCCTTTTCTTCTGTGTTCAATATTTCCTTAAGTGTTTCTTGTAGAGGTGTTCTGGTGGCAGCATAGGTTCTTAGGGATTGGATACCTGGGAAAGATTTCAATTCTCCCTCACTGATGAAGCTTAGCTTGGCTGGGTAGGTTATTCTCAGTTGAAATAGTTTAGCTTTTAGAACTTTGAAGATAGGGCTCCAAGCTCTCCTAGCCTGGAGGGTTTCTGTAGATAAATCTGCTGCTATTCTAATTGGTCTTCCCTGGTAGGTAGTCTTACCTTTTTCTCTTCCTTCCTTTATAATTTTTTCTTTTATACCTACTTTGTTTAGGCAAATTATTATGTGTCTGGGAGTTGGTCTTCTCATTTGTTGTCTTGCAGGAGTTCTCTGAATCTCTTGTGTTTGAATTTTTTCATCACTGCTGAGATGAGGGAAGTTTTCTTGAATGATTTCATAAAATGTTTGTTCCAGTGTGGGCTCTGTTTCTCTCTCTGCCTCAGGAAGGCCAATTACTCTTAGGTTCGGTCTCTTGAAGTAATCATTCATCTCCTGAATGTTTTGTTCTGTCTTTTTGAGCTTCTTTTCTATGTTTTTGACAGTTTGGGTTAGTTCTGTGTTTTGGTCTTCGAGCCCTGAGAGTCTTTCTTCTGCTTGGCTAATTCTGCTTTCCATGCTTATTAGTTTGTTATTTATTTCCATCACAGTATTCTTACTGCTGTTATTTCTGATATCAGCTCCTTCCTATTTTCCTCTTGTCTCTCCTCAATTTTTCAAATTCTCTCTATTGATGTCTTGATGTCTGGGTTTGTTGCATGTGACTAGTCATTCTGGGGGATCTTCATTGTTTGTTTTCTGAAGTCTGTTTTCTCAGTGTCTGACCTCCCAGGAGTCTGTGTGAGACCTATATTCTTCTTTTGGTTTTTCTTCATTTGTGTGATTTTTTTCCCTCCCTACTTTTTCCTTCCCTCCACGTCACTGTCTTCTTTAATTCTGTTATTCAGGGGTAGAGGGGTTGCTTTTACTTCTGTTTGTTCAATGTCCTATTCTTCTTTATGTATGTCCTCTTACTTTGTTCAATTCTGGAGTTGCAATGTAGGTTGGGGGTGGTCCATTTTGCAGTTTTGAGATTTACTTAAGGGGGAAGCTGTGATTCAAAATCTATCTGCAGGTCCTGGTATCTGCCGACAGGTGTATGGATAATCTGAAACCCACTTCCCATTGCCTTGGAATTCAACCGTGCAGTCGGGTTGTAGGTTTCCTCCCTGAAATAAAATGAAGTTAACAGAGGGAAGAGAATGAAGCAGACAGTGGGGGCAAGAGAGGGGTGGAGAGTGAGAGGAGTAAGGGGGAAAACAGATGAGTGTACCAACAGATGGAGGGAGTGACCTAAACTAAAACAGATAAAAACAATAGACCATGGCTACAGACTAACCAGCTCCAATACAAAAAAACCCAAAACATACAATCATGCTAACATATAAGCTAACCAACCTCCTTATTGGTGTGCTGTTCCTCTATACAAATATATGGTTTACAGAGAGGAGAAAAGAGAAGAAAAGAAAAAAGAAAACAAACAAACAAACAAAAAGGAACAAAACAGTAGGGATAGAATCAAGTCATTTAACTAATAGAACCAATCAAGCACACTCAATGTCCTTTCAGCTCTGATTTCTAGCTGTCTTCTCGGGCTGGTAAATTTGTTCACAGTTAGGGTCAGTTGCCCCTGGTCTGCTGTGTAGGGCAGTTCAGATCACCACTCAGTTCACCACTGCCTAGTTCACCACTCAGATCTGGCCTGTGTCTGTTTATCAAGCTTGTTTTTCCCGTTTCAGTGTTGTTACCTTGAATTGCCAGCAGGTGGTGCTATCTCACTGCTCCAGATGGTCTTTATCTCAGCTACTCGTTCCAGAGGGGATGGAGCTGGACAGAAGCTGGAGATGGAAGCCTGCCTCAAGGCACACGGGAGAAGACCCACAGCCTTGCAGGATGTCACGGTGGAAGTAGAGGTGGCAGCGATCTCAGCAGATCTTGCTTGCAGGGGCTTCAAGGTCTGAAGTGGTGGATCGCCTCAGACATGGGTGGCGCCGTGTGCAAAGGCCGCCACGGAGGCGGCAGTAGCAGTGGCGGCTGCGGTGCTGTGGCTGCAGTGTCTGCCCAGACCGCCATGATGCTTCAGTGGTGGCGACAGCCGAGCTCCGTGTGAAGAGCAGGCTGCCGACGATGGGATCTGCAGCCCCTGGGGAGAGAGAGCCAGAGTCCTTCTGTGTTCTCCTTTGCAGAGCGTCTCATAGACCAAGCTGCCCCATTGTCATCTTGCTGGAAGTCCTTGCAGGTATCTTTTTTATAGAATGATTTGTGTTCCTCTAATATATTCCCAGAAGGGAGATTGCTGTGTTATATGGAAGGTCAATTTTTAGATCTTTTAGAAGTCACTGCACTGTTTTCCACAGAGGTTGTACTAGTTTACACTCCTAACAACAGTGTATATGTGTTTCCTTTCCCCACATCCTCTCCAGCATCTGTTGTTTTTTGAGTTATTGATGATGACCAGTTAAGTAATATCTCAGTGTGGTTTTAATTTGTATTTCTTTGATGATTAGTAAGGCTGAAAATTTTTTCATGCATCTGTTGACTGCTCACATGACTTATTTTTAGAAGTGTCTATTCATATCTTTGAACCACTTATAATGAGGCTGTAGGTTTTTTCCCTTTTGGCACATTTTAGTTACTTTTAGATACTGGATGTTAACCCTTTACCACATATACAGTTGGCAAACATTTTTTTCCCATTCTGTGGGCTGTCTCCCCACTCTCTTGATGGTTTCTTTGCTTTTTAGAAACTTTCAGTTTGATGAGATCCCACTTGTCTATCTTATATCCCATGGTGTGGACATTTGGGCTTTTGATCAGGAATTGATTGTCTATTCCATTTTCATAAGGGTGTCTCCTGGGTTTTCTAAGATTCTTATAGTTTAAGGTTTTACAGTTATGTCTTTGATTTATTTAGAGTATATTTTTTGTGTATGGTGATAGGTAGGGTGTCCTGTTTCAATCTTTGGCATGTGATCAGCCAGTGTTCCCAGCAACATTTACTGAATAGGTTCTTCTCTTCCCAGTGGTTCTTGGTGGAGGCTTTGCCAAAGATGAGTTGGCTGAAAAATTGAGGTTTTGTTTCATAATTCGTCTGTATGCCTGTTTTTGTACCAATACCAGGTTGTTTTGATTATTGTAGGCTTATAGTAAAGTTTAAAGTCTGAAAGTGAGATACTTTCTACTTTGTTTCTTTTCTAAGATAGTTTTGGATATTCACAGTCATTTATGTTTCCATATAAATTTCTGTATTGTCATTTCCAGGTCTGAGAAGAATAATATTGGCAATTTAATGGGTATTTTATTGAATCTGTAGATTGCCTTGGATAGGATGGAGGTCTTAGCAATGTTGATTCTTCCTATCCATGAGCACGAATATTTGAGCAGTGTTTTGTAGTTTTTGTTGTAAAGGTCTTTCACTTCTCTGGTTAGGAAGATGCTGAGGTATTTCATTTTTGTGTGTGTGACTATTGTGAATGCGATTATGCTTTTTATTTGTCTGCTTGTTGTTGGTATACAAGAATGCAACTGTCTTTTGCAAGTTTATTTTGTACCCTGAGACTTTGCTATAGTCCTTTACCAGTGCAAGAAGGTTTTTTGCAGAATCTTTTGGGTTTTCAAGGTACAGAATCATGTCGCCTGCAAAGAGGGATAATTTAACTTCCTCTTCCCCCCTTTGGATACTTTTGATTTCCTCCTCTTGTCTGATTGCTCTAGATACAACTTTCTACACTATATTGAGCAGGACGGGTGAGAGTAGGCCGACTTATCTCGTTCCAGTTTTCAGGGGCAATGGTTCCAATTTCAGTGCATTTTGCAGTATGTTGGCTGTAAGTTTCTTATAGATGGCTCTTACTATTTTGAGGTATGTTCTGTCTATGCCTAGGTGTTCAAGAGTTTTTATCAAGAAAGGATGCTGGATTTTATCAAAATACTTTTTTTGTGTCTATTGATATAATCATGTGGTTTTTGTTTTTGTACCTGTTGAAGTACTTAATTACATTCATGGTCTTGCAGGTGAGGAACCAACCCTATACCCTGGGGATGAAGCTTTCTTGGTCATGGTGGATGACTTTTGAGATGTGTTGTTTCATCTGATCTGCTAGAATCTTTTTGAGAATTTTTGCATCTATGTTCATAAGGTATATTGGCCTGTAGTTCTCTTTCTTTGTTGGATGCTTACCTGGTTTGGGTTTCAGTTTGATGTTAGCTTCATAAAATGATTTGGGGAGAGTTCCTTCTTTCTCAATCACCTGGAATACTTTCAATAGGATTGGTATCAGCTCCTCCTTGTTTGTTTTATAGATTTCTGCTGAAAAGCTATCTGGTCCAGGACTATTTTGTTTGTAGGTAATGTTATTATGATGGAGTCAGTTACTTGGGTGGTTATTTGTCTGTTTAGTGTCTTAATTTCTTCTAGTTTCAATCTTGAGAGGTTGTGTGATACCAGAAAGTCCTCCACTTCATTTAGGTTTTTGAGTTTGTTTCAATACAGGTGTGCATAGTACTCTCTGGTAATTGCTTGTATTTCTTCAGGGTTAGTTGTGACTTAATCTTTTGAGTTTCTGATTGTGTTTATTTGGACTTTTTGTCTCTTTTTCTTGGTCATTCTAAGTAGGGGGGTCTATCAATCTTGTCTATCCTTTCAAAGAATAGCTTTTCATTTCATTGATTTTTTTCCTATGGTATTTTTGCCTTCCATGTCTCGTATTTGGGCTTTTACTTTGGTGATCTGTATTTTCTCCTGAAGTTAGGGTTTTGGTGGTCTTGTCTTTCCCAGTTCCCTTAGGTGATGTGTTAGGCTGTTAATTTGTGATCTTTCTATTTTCCTGATTGTTATCATAAAAATATAAATTCCCCACTTGGTACTGCATTCTTGGCATCCCAGAGGCTTTGCTAAGATGTTTCTTTGTTTTATTTGTTAACTGAAATCTTTTAATATCTGTTTTGATTTTTGTGTTGTCCCAGAAGTTGTTCAGCACCATGCTGTTTAGCGTCCTTGTCTTTGTAGGTTTTGGGGGAATTTTGTTGGTGGTAATATTTATTTTTATTCCACTGTGGTATGAGAAGGTGCATAGCAGTACTTAAATCTTATGAAATATGTTTATGCTTGATTTATGGCCAAAGATTTGGCAGGTCTTGGGATATGTTCCATGTGGTGATGAGTAGAATATATATTCTGCGGTTTCTGGGTGGAGTATTCTGTAGGTGTCTGTTAAGTACATTTGGTCAAGTGTCAAGTTGAGGTTCCAACTTGTTAGTGGTATATTTATGTCACCAGCTATAACAGTGGTTAGAGTCAATATCTTTTTTTAGTTAGTAGCTGCTTTATAAATGCTGGTGCTCCAAAGTTGGGTGCATATATGTTTAGGATAGATATTTCTTGTTGATGGAATGAGCATTTTATTATTATGTATTGTCCACCCATATCTTTTTACATTTTGATAGCATGAAGGTTGCTTTGTCTGATATTGCGATCATGACTCCTGCCTTCTTTTGTGATCTGCTCACCTGAAAATTTGTTTTGTATCCTCTAACTTTGAGCTATGAGTGTCTTTTGTAGTGAGATGTGTTTCCTGGAGGCAGCATATTGTTGGGTCTTTTTTTTTTTTTTCCAATTTGCCATTATATGTCTTTTCAGTGGTGCATTTAGTCCATTCACATTCAGGCTGATTATTATGTGAGAGTTTGTCCCTGTCATAAGGCTCTTATAAGGGCTATTTTGTTTGCTTTTAGCTTTTGTGATAATATATGTGTGTTCTCATTTTTGAAAGTGTGCTTTGTGTTCTGCTGCTTCTGTGTTTGTTTGTGATCTTTTGAAATACATAATCTTTCTTTTGTTTCTTTTTTCTTCTGTGCACAGAACCTTTTCAATCGTCTCCTGTAGAGGTGGTCTGGAACAGCATATTCTCTAAGGGATTGGATGAAGGATTTTCATTCTCTGTGACTGATGAAGCTTAGCTGAATAGGAAATTCTTGGTTGAAATTGCTTATCTTTGAAAACATTAAAGATTGGGGCCAAATCTCTTTTGGCCTGTAGTGTTTCTGCAGATATGTCTGCAATGATTCTGACTTGTCTGTCCTGCTAGGTAGTCTGACCTTTTTCCTTTGCTGCCTTTAGAATATTTTCTTTTGTGTAGGTGAATTATTATGTCTAGGGGTTGTTCTTCTCATAAGATGTCTCACAGGGGATCTCTGAAACTCTTGTGCTTGTATAGTCATCTCTCTGGCCAGATGAGGAAAGTTTTCTTGAATGGCTTAATGGAATGTTTGTTCCAAGGTGTTTTCTGTTTCTCTTTCTACTTCTGGTATTTTAATCAGACCTAAGTTTGGCTTCTTGATAAAATCACACATTTCTTAGAGAGTTCTTCTTTCTTCTTAGTTTTTTTCCCTTATATTTTCAATGAATTGAGCTAATTCCATATTTTGGTCTTCCAGCTATGAGATTCTTTCTTCTGCTTGGTTAATTTTGCTTCCCATACTTGTCAGTTAGTTACTTATTTCTTGGTTGGAGTCCTTAATTTCTGTTATTTCTAAATATGCTTTCTTGAGTCTGTCCAACTCTGTTGCAATTTTATTTAGTTTTAGCTCTTGCATTTCTTGATTTTTATCCATTCTATTCAATGATGGTCTTATTTCTGTAAGTACCTTCTGGGTATAGTAGTTCTCAGAGATAGCCATTGTTAGTGCTCTAGTAACTGTTCTTTCAGACACTCTCTTTGTTGGGGTTCTGAAGGTTACCAGTAATTTTTTTCTCAATATTTTTTATTATGGTATTGTGGGGTACAGTTAAGGGTTAGGTATACAAAAATGCTTCGTTCAGGCACCCTTGTTGATAAGAGGTGTCTACCCATCCCCAGACAGATATTTACCACCATTAATCCCATCGCCCTCACCCTCCCCTCCCCCATATTTTCCCATCACTGTCAGTCATTTTTTTATGGTAATACATTGGATGATCAGGGTCTACTATATGAGTGAGAACATGTGATACTTAGTTTTTTGTTTCTGTGAGAGGTCACTCAGTATTATGGACTCTAGTTCCATCCAGGTTGCTACGAAATTCATGATTTCATTCTTTTTTATGGCTGCGTAGTATTCCATTGTGTATATGTACCACATATTTTTTAATCCAGTCCTCTTTTGATGGACAGCATGGTTACTTCCAGGTTCTTGCTATTGTGAACAATGCTGCTATAAACATACGTGTGCAGGTATCTTTTTTATAGAGTGATTTGAGTTCTTCAGGGTATATTCCCAGTAGGGGGATTTGTGGGGTCATACGGGAGGTTGGAGTTTAGAGCTTTTAGGAATCGCCACACTGCTTTCCATAGAGGTTGCACTAGTTTACACTCCCACCAACAGTGTAGAAGTGTTCCCTTTTCACCACACCCTCTCCAGCAACTGTTATTTTTTGAGTTATTGATAATGGCCATTCTGACTGGAGTTAGGTGGTATCTCAGTGTGGTTTTGATTTGCATC
>CAUYQG010132458.1:0-21121 GCA_963574415.1 Tarsius wallacei
GCTTTTGTGACTTTTTTTTTTTTTTTTTTTTTTTTTTTGAGTTGGAGTCTCACTGTCGCCCAGACTGGAGTGCAGTGGCCACTCCCGGCCACCACAGCCTCGACCTGCTGGGCTCCGGAGATCCTTCCGCCTCAGCCTTCCAAGTAGCTGGAACTACAGGCGCGCGCTGCCACGCCCGGCTAATTTTTTGATTTATTGTAGAGATGAGGTCTTGCCAAGTTGCCCAGGCGGGTCTCGAACCCATGGGCTCAGGCAATCCACTCACCTCAGCCTCCCAAAGGTGCGGGATTACAGGCTGAGCCACCGAGCCCGGCTGACATTTTTTTTTAAAGACAAGCTCTTGCTCTGTTGCCCAGGCTTGAGTGTAGTGGCATGATCATGACTCACTGTAGCCTCAACTTCCTGGGCTCAAGCAATTCTTCCACCTCAGCCTTCCAAGTAGCTATGACTACAGGTGTGTGCCACCACACCCAGCTTATTTTTTGAATTTTTTAAATAGAGATGAGGTCTCACTATGTTGTCCAGGCTGGTCTTGAACTTCTAGCCTCAAAGTACTGGGATTACAGGCATGAGCCACCGCACCCAGTCTTCCAAATTACTGGGACTACAGGCGTGAGCCACCGCACCCAGACTTTTTTCTTTCTTTCTTTCTTTCTTTATTTTTTACCCGAGTGTTCTGGGGTTTACTAAAAATATGGAACGCTTCACGAATTTGCGTGTCATCCTTGTGCAGGGGCCATGCTAATCTTCTCTGTATCGTTCCAATTTTAGTATATGTGCTGCCGAAGCGAGCACTCTTTATTTTATTTTATTTCATTTTTTAAGAGAGATGGGGTCCTGCTATGTTGCCCAGGCTAGACTTGAACTCTGAGGTCCTGCCTCAGCCTCCTGAGAAGCTAGGACCAGAGGTGTCTGCCACCGCACCTGACCTTTGTGACCTTTTCCTTTTTTTTTTTTTTTGAGTCAGAGTCTCATTCTGTTGCCCAGGCTGGAGTGCAGTGGCACGCTCACAGCCACTGCAGCCTCAACCTGCTGGGCTCAGGTGATCCACCTCAGCCTTCTAAGTAGCTGGAACTACAGGTGTATGCCACCAAGCCCAGCTAATTTTTAAAATTTATTTTAGAGATGAGGTCTCGCTGAGTTGCCCAGGCTGGTCTCGAAATTGCAGGCTTGAGCCACCTTGCCTAGCCTTTTATGACATTTTTTGTTTTTGTTTTTTGTTTTTTGGGGGGGGTTGGAGTCTCACTCTGTCACCCAGACTGGAGTGCAGTGGCCGCTCCCGGCTACTGGAGCCTCAACCTGCTGGGCTTCGGTGACCCTTCTGCCTCAACCTTCCAAGTAGCAGGAACTACAGGCGCGTGCTACCCGGCTAATTTTTGATTTATTGTAGAGATGAGATCTCGCCAAGTTGCCCGGTCGGGTCTCTGAACCCTCAGGTTCAGGCAATCCACTCACCTCGGCCTCCCAAAGCACTGAGTTTACAGGCTGAGCCACCAAGCCAGACCTATGACATTTTTGAAGCAAAGCCAGTTGTTTGCAGAATGTCCTTCAATTTAGGTCCTTATGGTTAGATTCAGGTTATGTATTTTTGGCAGATATATAAGTGTGTGTCCTCACTTATATATCTGCCAAAAATGCATAAATTGTGTGTCCTTAGTCCTCATCACATCAAGAAGCATATGATGTTGGTTTGTCCTACTGGTGGTGTTAACATTGACAACTTGGTTAAGGTTATTTCTGTCATATTTCTGCAAAGTAAGGATCCTTTTTTTCCTTTGTAATTAAAAAGTTTTATATATATATATATTTCCTTAGCATATTTCACCAATGATTTTAATCACTTAACTATGATGTTTGTAAAGTGTTGATCTATCATTTTACATTTTTTTAGTTGGCATTCTATAAAGATTTTTTTCTCCCTTATTATAATTTTTAGTGTCAATATGGCCCAAGTTTGTTCAATTTGTTATATCCGTTACTGCCATTATCCTTAAAGTGTTTTGTTGAGGTATAATTTGCATACAGTAAAATGCACAGCTTTTAAGTGTGTAGCCTGAAAAATGTTTTTATGTAAATGTGCCTGGATAATCACCACCTAATTGAATAGAATGTTTGAAGCACATCAGAAGACTCCCTCATGACCCTTGTCTCATTATTTTTGTCCCTGATTTTGACCAGTGGCAACAAACCCCTTCAACCTGGTTCCTGTATTCTGTTAATAAGTTCCCATATTCTTATTTTCTGGCACAAATTAATTCCATATTCATCTTGTACTTCCCTGCTGAAGTCTGGAAATTGGCCATTTTTCTCAAGGAGTCTTGGTTCCTTTTATTGGGGACATATTTAGAAATCAGTATCTAGACACTAGATATTCTACTGGGATGTTACTGCTTCTGGACCCTTTCAGAGGACAGAGCTGGTAAATACCTAATTTATCTATTTTAAATTTGTTTTTAATCATTTCTTCAATTTCAGTCAATCATAAGGTTCTCAACTACATCGATGTATTTTTAATTGCTGGGCATGCTGACTCACACCTGTAATTCCAGCACTTTGGGAGGTGGAGGCCAGAGGATTGCCTGAGTCCACAGGTTTGAGACCAGCCTGGGCAACATGGTGAGACCTTGTCTCTACAATAAATCAAAAAATTAGCTAGGCGTGGTGGCGTGCGCCTGAAGTTCCAGCTACTTGGAAGGCTGAGGTGGAAGCATCGCCTGAGCCCAGTAGGTCGAGCCTGCAGTGGCCATGAATAATGGGCCACTGCACTCCAGCCTATAAGAGTAAGACTCTAACTTTTAAAAAAATGTGTTTTTAATTTACTCAATTTCAGACTAATCCCATTATACTACCAAACAAACCCACTAAGTAAAAAGTTCAAGATTTCTTTGTAGTTTTTCTCTTTCTTTCTTTTTTTTTGAGTCGGAGTCTTACTCCATCACCCAGGCTGGAGTGCAGGGGCATGCTAATTGCCACTGCAGCCTCGACCTGCTGGGCTCAGGTGATCCTTCTGCCTCAGCCTTCCAAGTAGCTAAAACTACAGGTGTGTGCCACCACACATGGCTAACTTTTTTATTTATTGTAGAGATGAGGTCTCACCAAGTTGCCCGGGCTGGTCTCGAATCCCTGGGCTTTGGCAATCCTCTAGCCTCCGAAAGTACTAGGATTACAGGAGTGTGTCACCATGCCACATTTTTTTTTAAGTCTTACTCTGTAGTTCTTTTGTCTTTAGATTGATGGTATAGCGTGAAAGTACTCCATAAAAAGTTACTTGAATTCATTTTTCTCCCTTTATATAGTTGTTATTTCAAAGTGTCATTTCCAAAATAGCTGTTGGAAGATTAATTTATTCTGTTCCTCTTTTGATAGAACGTAGTCTCCACAAGGGTATGTTTGTGTTTTGTTTTTTTTTTTCATTGCTGTTAGTCTAGTTAGTCTAGTGCTTAGGTCTTAGACGTTCACCAGATATATATGTGGAGAGAGAGAGAGAGAAAAGAGAGTCTGAGTTCCACTCTGTTGTCCATGCTGGAGTACAGTGGGATGTCACCTACCACATCCTCGACCAGCTGGGTGTGTGGCATCACATCCAACTAATTTTTTTTAATTGTAGAGATGAGGTCTAACTATGTTACTCAGGCTGGTCTTGAACTCAGGCAGTCCTTTCCAAACTTCCCAAAGTGCTGGGATTACAGGCGTGAGCCACCACGTCGGCACAAATATTTGTTGAATGAGTAAGTGAATGCCAGGTTTGAGCTATGCACTGAAGAGACTTTTATCTGGAACTCCTGGCCTCAAGCAATCCTCATACCTTGGCTTTCCAGCTGGTATTACAGGTGTAAGACAGGGATCCTAATCTCACAACATGGTGGGTTTAGAACCAAGTGGGTTTAGAGCCAGGTTGGACTTTATACACCCTCGAGGTCATTGGGAGACGGTGGAAGATTGGGAAGAATCCGAATATGGTGACACATGTATGGGGTATGTATAATTACAGATGGTAAACACTAGGGCTTTGGACGTATTCAAGAGAAACTGGAGGGGCCACCGGACGAGGAAGCCTCTTCAGGCCGTCTAAGTCCGCACCAAGCGGCCAAGCTGGGGTCCAAGCTGTGTGTGTCCAAGTGTTTTAAAGGCTGGAGTCAGCCGGGCTCGGCTCAGCCTGTAATCCCGCGCTTTGGGAGGCTGAAGTGAGTGGATTGCCTGAGCCCGCGAGTTCGAGACCCGCCCGGGCAACTTGGCGAGACCTCATCTCTACAATAAATCAAAAAAATCAGCCGGGTGTGGTAGCGTGCGCCTGTAGTTCCGGCTACTCGGAAGGCTGAGGCGGAAGGATCGCCGGGGCCCAGCGGGTCGAGGCTGCGGTGGCCGGGAGCGGCCACTGCACTCCAGTCTGGGCGACGGAGTGAGACTCCAACTCAAAAAATAAGTAAATAAAGGCTGGAGTCTGCTCCTCAAGGGAGGCGCTTTGGGCCTGCCTGCCAACGCGAACAGGAGCTGAATTCAGCTGGGGGTGGTGGGAGGAGTCTGAGCGGGCGCTGCCCAATCCGGGGACTGGAGACGTAGCTAGGACTTGCATCCTGGCTGCCAGAGGTGGAGCTTTCCGGCAACTTCCGGGTCCCAGTCCAGGCCTGCAGCCCACTTGACAGCAAGCTCCGCCCTCTGCTGCGCCAGTAGGTGCCTTGCGCTGATGAGTTTCACCCGAAGCCCCGCCCGAGCGTCGCGGCCTTAGGTAACTTCGAGCGCCAACGCCCGCTCCAGTCCCGATTGGGCCACCAGTTTCCAATCGGAAGGGTTTCTGAACCTCAGGCTTCGGGCGGCGCTGGCCATTGGCGGACGGATGGGGGCGGGGCCTTAGGTCGTCGCCGGAGCCGCCGGGGTAAGGTAAGGGACTAACGGCGAAGCCGGCGGTAGAGCGGCCTCGTGGCGACCCGGGCCCCTCTGCTCGCCCGGGTGGGTGAGCCCGCGCGAGACCCCGCGTCCCCTCCCAGCGCCCGCCCAAGTGCGTCTGCGCGGCAACAGCCGCCTGCCCCTGGGCCCCTTCCCCTTCTCTCCTGGGCACCTTCCCCTTCCCCTTCCCCTTCCCCTCCCCCGCCCCTCCCGTCCACTGGACCCTTCCGCGGGGTCTGCCCACTCCCGATCCTTCCCCTACCCCGTCCCATTCCCCAGGACCCTGGCGCCCCAGCCGCAAGGGCTGCGCCTCCGGGAGCCGCGATGTGCGTCGTCTCAGAACCTGTGGGCCTCACTGCCCTCCGTTTCCTCCGCACAGGCCCCCACCTCCTTCAGGATGACGCTGGACGTGGGCCCGGAGGATGAGCTGCCCGACTGGGTCGCGGCCAAGGAGTTTTACCAGAAGTACGACCCTAAAGATGTCATTGGCAGGTGAGGCCGCGGGCCAGGAAACGGAGGTCCAGAGAGGCCGGGTTCTCTCACGGTTCCATCTGAGGGCTGGGTAGTTCTATTAAAAAATTTTTTTCGGCCGGGCTCTGTGGCTCAGCCTGTAATCCCAGCACTTTGGGAGGCCGAGGCGAGTGGATTGCCTGAGCCCGCGGGTTCGAGACCCCCGTCTCTACAATAAATCAAAAATTAGCCGGGCGTGGTAGTGCGCGCCGGTAGTTCTGGCTTCTTGGAAGGCTGAGGCGGAAGGATCGCCGGAGCCCAGCAGGTCAACGTTGGGGTGGCCGTGAGCGTGCTACTGCACTCCAGCCTGGGCGAAGGAGACTGCAGCTCCAAAAAAAAAAAAAAAAAATTTTTTTTTCTTTTCATGTTCAAGTTTGTTCAGGAGAGGGCTGGATAGTTCTAAATGCAAAGGGTCAGTGATCAGTGGAGAACATTTGATGACTAGACTTATTCTTGGTCTTCCCCCATTTTTTTCACTTATGATTCATTCATTTATGCATCAAACAGACATGGCTGAAGCACCTACTACACAAAGCTAAACAGGGAGAAGGTAGAAAGATGTCTGTGCCCTGGAGGTGCTCCAGGTGAAGTGGCTGAAGTTGGTACGTGAACATTGAAAAGGTATCAGGCTAGATAGGTAGAGGTTTGTATAAAGTGCTGTGGAATTCCAGCAAAGCACAGCTTCCCAGGAGTGATCTTTAGGCTGGGTCTTGAAGTACCAGTAGGAGTTTAGCATGCAGAGATTGGAAGGAAGGCCTTACCTGTAGGGGAAGTGGCAGATCCAGTTATTCATCAAGTTTCCTTAAGCATATACAATGTGCTGGGTGCATTGTGTTAGGCACTGGTGATACAAAACCTGTAAGGTATCTCTCCTCCTGGAGTTTACATGCTAGTTGTAGAGACAGACAATAAATGTGAAAACAAGATAAAGATCAGCTGAAGTGCAAGGGAGAAAATAAATGGGACAATGGAATGAGAGTAATTAATGAAGGGCACCATAGATAGGGAGGGAGGCCTGGAAGAGCTTCTCTGAGGAAATGAGTTTGAGCTGAGACCTGCAGGATGAAAATGAGCAAATCATAAGATGCAAGTCATATATTCCAGGCAGAGGGAACAGTAAAGACAAAGGCTCAAGGCAGAAAGGGCTCTATTTAAGTAATAGAAGATCATAGTGGCTAGAATGTAGTATGACTGGGAAAAGGTACAATAAATTAAGTTGGAGAGGTGAATAGAGATTAGAGTAGGCCGCTATAAGGAATTTAAATCCAGTGAAACTGTACAGTTTCAAACAGGGTAGTAACATGATGTGATATATTTCTGTGATTTGGGAACAAGGAACTTAAGTTTTCAGTGCCTTAGTTTCTCCATTGTAATTTGGCAATAAAAATAGAACCTGTTGTCGGGCGCAGTAGCTCACGCCTATAATCCCAGCACTTTGGGAGGCCAAGGTGAGAGGATTGCCTGTGCTCACAGGTTCGAGACCAGCCTGGGCAACTTGGCAAGACCTCCATCTCTACAATAAATCAAAAATATTAGCCAGGCATGGTGGCGTGTGCCTATAGTTCCAGCTACTTGGAAGGCTGAGATGGAAGAATCACCTGAGCCTAGCAGGTTGAGGCTGCAGTGGCCGTGAGTGTGCTACTGCACTCCAGCCTGGGCAACAGAGTGAGACTTCAACTCAAAAAAAGAAAAAAGTTTTAAAAGCAAAGCTTATCAGAGAAAGAAGAGAGAAAATAAAGAGAGACATGTCAAAGCTGGCATAGGCGGGAGAAACCACCAGCCTGGCACTTAAGAGAGACATCTGCGCATGAAGGTGTGGACGTCAGCGGGGATTACTGGGCAGAGTAAAACAGGGCCAAGGATGGGACCTTGGGAAGTATGACATTTAAGGAGTGGGTAGAGAACAAAGCACTGGGGTATATTAATAGATATAATTTGGACTTTGAGCCTGAAGACCTGGGTTTTCTACACAGAAATTCATGATACGTAGGACGAAGGCTTAATTACTTGAGTAAATTCTCTTATGGGTAAAATGTTGTGGGATACCAGAGGAAGGAGTGGTTCCTTCCTCCTGCAGAATAAACAAAGAATTGGTGGAGGTAGCATTTAGTTTGGGCCTTAAAACAGGGATTCTTTGCTGGATGGCTACAGGGGGTCTTTGAACCTCCCAAATCATAAAATCTTTTTTTTTTTTTTTTTAGTTGGAGTCTCACTCTGTTGCCCAGACTGGAGTGCAGTGGCCACTCCCGGCCATCGCAGCCTCGACCTGCTGGGCTCAGGCGATCCTTCTGCCTCAGCCTTCCAAGTAGCTAGAACTACAGGCGCCTGCTACCACACCCGGCTAATTTTTGATTTATTGTAGAGCTGAGGTCTCGCCAAGTTGCCCAGGTGGGTCTCGAACCCGTGGGCTCAGGCAATCCACTCACCTCAGCCTCCCAAGGCGCGGGATTACAGGCTGAGCCACCGAGCCTGGCCCAAATCATAAAATTGTATGTTTGTGGTAGAGGACTCCAGGTTTCATCAGATTCTCAAAGAGACTCATTAAAGGTTAGTAATCATTAGAATATGGGCCTCAGCCAGGCTCGGTGGCTCAGCCTGTAATCCCGTGCTTTGGGAGGCTGAGGTAAGTGGATTCCCTGAGCCTGCAGGTTCGAGACCTCATCTCTACAATAAATCAAAAAAATTAGCCGGGTGTGGTAGTGCGTGCCTGTAGTTCCAGCTACTTGGAAGGCTGAGGCAGAAGGATTGCCAGAGCCCAGCAGGTCGAGGCTGTGGAGGCCGGGAGCGGCCACTGCACTCCAGTCTGGGCGACAGAGTAAGACTCCAACTAAAAAAAAAAAAAAAAAAAAAAAAGTACATGGGCCTCAAACCCAGATGGCCTTAGTGTTGAACAGGAAATTAAAACTGCGAAGTGGCCAAGAGTAAGACATTAGGAAGTGGTGAGTATTATGGCAGTTGGAGGGTTCCTGTCCCACCTAAGCTATATGAATTAAGATTGTGAAAAAACATTGTGCTGGCCAAAACATAACACATCTGTAGGCTGTGTTTGGCCTGTGGACCAATAGTTGACATCTCTTGATTTAACCAGAGATGTGGGTGACAGAATTCCGAACAATGGGAGTTATGTGAGTGAGTCTAAAGAGGCCCACAAGAGCACAGCAATAAGGTTCTGTGAAGGGCAACCAGGGAACCAGAATAAGAAATGTGACTTGAGGCCAGAACCTGAGAGAATTTAAATCTTAGCCTGAGGTAGTTATAGGGTCATATGGAATCGGTGATAGAGCCTGAACAAGGAAATCCCTGTCTAGAACTTTCTCTTGTGAAAGCCAAATGGGCTTTCCTATAGCTACTTGATTAATACATTTCAATTTCCTTTTAAGAGATTGCTGGCCACATTTCAGAGGTATAGAAGCTAAAGCCCAGAGGCTTTAGGCCACTTAGAGATTAACTGGTGGTAAATTTGGAGCCTAAACTAAGGTCTACTTCTCAGCTTTGGATTTCCAGTCAGTGGCTTCATATTTATTTGGAACCTTCTACACTTGAGGTATTGTAGAGGAATTTTTGGATTTGAATGGGGTGGTCAGGGAAGTGTGAGTGAAAGATGGAGGGAGACTTAACTTTGTTTCTTACCACTTCTGCAAGGGTCAGGTTCTGGGGCTCAGTGTAGAAAGGATTTGCTTAGGCTTACCCATAGAGGGAGTGACAGAACCTGGATTCAAACCCAGATCCCGCCTGCATTCCCTGGGAGTTTCATGTTGCGTCTTTCTGGATACCTAGGTTCCTGAGGCCACTGTGAAGCCAGGGTGACCTCCTAGAGTGGGTACCCTGTTGTCCAGATGGGCCTTCAGAGTCTGGCTCAATGGGCATGGGATGCTGGGGCTCCGGTCTGTGGAAATGAAGTCTGGAAGCCCCTGACTTGTGCTGTTTTCTGATCTGGCAGAGGAGTAAGCTCTGTGGTCCGCCGTTGTGTTCATCGAGCTACTGGCCATGAGTTTGCAGTGAAGATCATAGAGGTGACAGCTGAGCGGCTGAGTCCTGAGCAGCTGGAGGAGGTGCAGGAAGCCACACGGCGAGAGACACACATCCTTCGCCAGGTCGCTGGCCACCCCCACATCAGTGAGGCTGCATTCCTTGCTCCTGTTAGCAAACAATCCCACCACATGCTGGCCCTGCCCCCAGCCCACTTCCCCAACACTGCCTCCAATGCCTGTCCTCCCTCCCTCCTGGCTCTGTTCCACCAAAGAGTGGCCAGCCTCTGGGTCCCTACTGCCTCCTTTGGTTCTCCTTCCTTCCCAGTAACGGCCCACTGTTTCCTCAGGGTGGCAAAGCCCCTTTAATGTGTATCCACTCCTTTCCATCTCTGTCTCTCTGCCTTTCTGCCTCTTTCCCCAGTCACTCTCATCGATTCCTACGAGTCTTCTAGCTTCATGTTCCTGGTGTTTGACCTGTGAGTATCTCCCTGCCCTGCTCTGAGAAGCTTCCTCCCCATTTCTATGTATGACCCCATCCTTAATGACCCCATTCTTAACAGCTCAGTGGGCTGACCCACCCGCTCACACCTGCCTCTGCTCCAGCTAGGACTCTCTCTAGCACCTTGGCCTGCCTGCCAGCCCATGGCTCTGGCCTTCTCCCTTGGTGCCATAATTGAAGCAAGTTCTTCAAGAGTAATAGAGACCAACCTATATTACAAAGAGTTCTCATGACCCAAGGGGTCACTATTCCAGTGTCCCTTACAGTTGTAAGGTGAGCAGAGGGAAAAAAAGCTATTTTAAGAGTGTTCAACAATGAACTGACCACTTACAAGACAGATCCTCACTCACCAGTCTCTCTCATTGCTTAACTCACTACACTGGTATCTATCTCTGCCCATCAGTTCTTTTTCTGGTCAATCCAAATCTGAATGTCAGACGTTATCAAATATAATGCAAGCCAACTGCAAAGATAAACTACAAAGGGAAGTAGGGAGTATCCACCATCATGCAAGTTTGCAGGATAATGACACTCACCAGAACCATACCTAATAAGTTTTTGTTTTGAGAATTGATGTAGAGTTACAATTATAGCCTCATTTTTTTTTAAAGCTGTATTTATTTATTTATTTCTTGAGTCAAGAGTCTTACTCTATCACCCAGACTGGAGTGCAGTGGCATATTCACAGCCGCCACAGCCTCGACCTGCTGAGCTCAGGCGATCCTTCCACTTCAGCCTTCCAAGTAGCTGTAACTACCGGTGTACACCACCACATCCAGCTAACTTTTTTTGGATTTATTATACAGATGAGGCCTCACCATGTTATGCAGGCTAGTCTGGAACCCCTGGGTCAGGCAATCCTCCTGCCTCTGCCTCAAAGTGCTGGGATTACAGGCGTGAGCCATCATGTCCAGCAAGTTTTATTTTTTATTGATACATAATTATAACCTCAAGTATTTTATTTTTATCTATTTTTTGCGTTGGCGTCTCACTCTGTTGCCCAGACTGGAGTGCAGTGGCACACTCACTGCCACCGCAGCCTCGACCTGCTGGGCTCAGGCGGTCCTTCTGCCTCAGCCTTCCAAGTAGCTGGAACTACAGGCGCACATCACCATGCCCAGCTAGCTTTTTGATTTGTTGTAGAGATGAGGTCTCACCAAGTTGCCCAGGCTGGTCTTGAACCCCTGGGCCCAGGCAATCCTCTCACCTCGGCCTCCCAAAGTGCTGGGATTATAGACGTGAGCCACTGCTCCCAGCTAACCTCAAATTTTAAAGAAAAGATAAAGTAAAACTTCAAAATAAGTCCTATTCAAACTTTTTGCCACTATTAACTGACGTTTTGGTTCATTTTCTTTTTTTCTTTTGTTTTTTTGAGACAGAATCTCACTCTATCAGCCAGGCTAGATTGCAGTGGCACAATTCCTGCTTACCACAGTGTTGACCTCCTGGGCTCAGGCAATCCTTCTGCTTCAGCCTCCCGAGTAGCTGAGATTACATGCACACATACTACACCCTCTAATTTTTGTGTTTTTTGTAGAGATGAGGTCTCAATGTTGCCTAAGCTGGTCTTGAGCTAATATGCTCAAATGATTCTCCCGCCTCAGCCTCCCAAAGTGCTGGGATTATAGGCATGAACCACCATTTTCTTAATGGATTGCTTTTAAGAGGACTTTTTCAGTTAATTATCCTCAAGTAGCAAGCCCTCCTTTAAATTATTGTCTTGAGAAGTCACTTATTCTTGTTAAAATTGCCCCATCATGGCACAATGCAGATATTTCAACTGCCAACACACTGGGCCAGAGCGTCTGATTCATTGTTGGTCTTGAGACCCTTTGGCTTGTCCACAGAGGAATCTCTCTTTACTGGCCTCTTTCATGAAATTTTATGTAAGCACTGGCTTATTTTCTCAGTCCCCACTGTTGGGTGCATCTACCTTCTATGCCCCTCCTTCCTTAGGATGCGGAAAGGAGAGCTGTTTGATTATCTCACGGAGAAGGTGGCCCTCTCAGAAAAGGAAACCAGGTAATGGCTGAGCCTGCAGCCCCTGGGGTGGGCAGGGAGTAGGGTGGGAAGGGAGGAGCAGAGGAGGAGACTGCACCTCCCCCAGGTCCATCATGAGATCTCTGCTGGAAGCAGTGAGCTTTCTCCATGCCAACAACATTGTGCACCGAGACCTGAAGCCTGAGAATATTCTCCTAGATGACAGTATGCAGATCCGACTTTCAGATTTTGGGTTCTCCTGCCACTTGGAACCTGGAGAGAAACTTCGAGGTGAGGGGATCTTGTGCCCTAAAAGGCTTGGGAAGAAAGGAAACCCAGGCTTGATGAGGTTGGTTGACTAGGTCTGAGTATGGTACCAAGGAAAAGGGAGAAGTCCATGAGCACTTGCCAAATACTCTCTGGGTGCAAAGCCTTGTGTGCAACTCAGAGTTGGCTTCCCGACCTGAAAGGAGGGTGGAGGCAGACAGCGGTGTGCAGTGGCTATGCCAGGGAAGCCAGGAGGAAGGAACACTGATTCGACCTGATAGACCCACAGAAGATGGGCCTCGGGGGCTGGACCTTATTTCAGGAGGAAAAAGAAGGAGCAGGGCATAGCAGGGCTTGGCTGCATGTTTAGGGTCTTGAGGAGATAGGACCACAGTGTGCTTCTTAACACTCTGAGAAACCTGATGTCTCCAGACAGCACTTCTCACTTGGGGCCCTGCATCTTGGGCTCACCCAGTGTTCATGCGTTTGTCAAGACAAATATTTCTAGTGCAAATGGGAAACTTTAACTTTGATGAGGTTGGTTGACTAGGTCTGAGTATGGTACCAAGGAAAAGGGAGAAGTCCATGAGCACTTGCCAAATACTCTCTGGGTGCAAAGCCTTGTGTGACTTATCAGAGCCTTTAATATGCTATCTCTCCCTCAGTGGCTTTGCACTGGACTCACGAATAGCTAACATTTACTGGGTACTTACTATGAGGCAGGTACCACACAGTCTTTACATGGTTTATTTCTCTAAATCCTCTCAACAATCCTGTGAGATAGATAGTATTTGAATCTCCTTTTTATAGATAGACTTAAAAAGTTTTGATGACTTGTCCAAGGTCATATGGCCAGAATATGGCCTTGGGTAGTCTGACTTGGGAGCTCATGCTCTTAACCTGTGGACTTACAAGTCTAGTAGATGCTGTGCTTTATTTCCCTTTGGGCTTCCACATATATTCTTCCCCTTTCTGGAATCATCTTTGCCCTTGCCCACTCTGTCCTCTTCTTTGGTTTAGGTTAATTCAGGTTTCACATTATACCTTCAAGACATGTGAGATCCCTCTGCTTTTTTGTTCTTACATCTTCTCCCTTCACAACATACATCATACTCTATTGTTGTTTTTCATTTGCTTTCTGGTAGACAGTGAACTTGGTAAGGACACATTTGACTCACCATTGTGTCTAGTATGGTGCTTGGCATTCAATAAATAATTTGTAGGAATGAATTTCCCAATAGTCAGTTTCAATTCAGGCCTATTAAAATCTCCTGGGGGCCGGGCTCAGTGGCTCAGCCTGTAATCCCAGCACTTTGGGAGGCTGAGGCAAGTGGATTGCCTCAGCTCGCAAGTTGGAGACCAGCCCAGGCAACTCAGCGAGACCTCGTCTCTACAATAAATAAAAAATTAGCTGGGCGGGGTAGCATGCGCCTGTAGTTCAGGCTACTTGGAAGGCTGAGGCAGAAGGATTGCCAGAGCCCAGCAGGTCGATACTGGGGTGGTCGTGAGTATGCCACTGCACTTAAGCCTGGGTGACAGAGTGAGACTCCAACTCAAAAAAAAAAAAAAAGATCTCCTGGAAGTATGCCATGAAACACCATTGGGAAATTGCTAGGATGGAAAAGTTGGTGCCTGAGTGGTAGAAAAAACTAAAAATGTGGACTTGAGCCAGGTGCAATGGCATGTACTTGTAGTCCCAGCTACTTGGGAGGCTGAGCTGGGAGGATCACTTGAGCCCAACTTGGATAACATAGTGAGACCCTGTTTCTAAAAATAAATAAATAAATACAAATATAGACTTGGATAAATTTATGGAGGGCTCTGTGCTGTAGGAGTCTAGTCTTGATCCTGATGCCATGTTGGGGCATCAGGGAAAGGTTTCTTTTTTTTGAGTCAGAGTCTCACTCTGTCACCCAGGCTGGAGTGCAGGTTGGTATGGCATGCTTGTGGCCACCACAATCTTGACCTGCTGGACTCAGGCAATCCTTCCACTTCAGCCTTCCAAGTAGCTAGAACTATAGGCATGTGCCACCACACCTGGCTAATTTTTTGATTTATTGTAGAGGTGAGGTTTCTCCAAGTTGCCCAGGCTGGTCTTGAGCCTGTGGGCTCAAGCAATCCTCTTGCTTACACCTCCTGAAGTGCTGGGATTGCAGGCATGAGCCACCACGCCCAGCTAGGGAAGGGTTTTAAGCAAGGAACTTACCCAGTATGTGCATTAAGAAATCCCATATTTCCACTTGTTCTCTTTGGGTTGAGTTGTGGTTCCACTAACCAGAGTGGGGATTGTAGGAGGAATAGGTTTGGGGAGAAAGGAATACATAAAAGATTTAAATTTTGTCCATATGTATTATGTATGTGAAAATTAGGTAATGTTGTGTGAGGGAGTTTGGCTTGGATGGTGGGATGGAGGAAGCCAATGATATGGTTGGATAGAACCTTGAAATCAACCTAGGTTTTCCTAGGAAGGCCACCAGGAGCCTTGGTAGGTATTTGAGTTGTTCTGCAGGAATAGTGTCTAATATTGAAGCTTGGCAGAAGGCAGGCAGGAATGGGAACACTGGTGGCCCTGGCAGTGTTAAGGAGGTCCCAGCAGAGATCTAGTGCTAAGGGACCTGGAGGGGGCTGGTGGCATTCCCTCAATCTTGGCCCTCTCTCCCCAGAGTTGTGTGGGACCCCAGGGTATCTAGCACCAGAGATCCTTAAATGCTCCATGGATGAAACGCACCCAGGCTATGGCAAGGAGGTTGACCTGTGAGTTTCTGACCTCTTCCTCCCTCCTATGTTTACTGTCCTTTAGTGGATTTGCCCATTACTTAGTCTGTCTGACTCTGGTCTCTTTCTCAGCTGGGCCTGCGGGGTGATCTTATTCACACTCCTGGCTGGCTCACCACCCTTCTGGCACCGGCGCCAGATCCTGATGTTACGCATGATCATGGAGGGCCAGTACCAGTTTAGTTCACCTGAGTGGGATGACCGATCAAACACTGTCAAAGATCTGGTGAGCTGGGGCTGTGAGAGGACAATGGGGGAGGCCTGAGAGCTGCCCTTCACATTCTGGGGTTTCCCCTAGATCTCCAGGCTGCTGCAGGTGGATCCTGAGGAGCGTCTCACAGCTGAGCAGGCCCTACAGCACCCCTTCTTTGAGCGCTGTGAAGGCAGCCAACGCTGGAACCTCACCCCCCGCCAACGGTTCCGGGTAAGCCTGGGAATGTCAGGATCTGGGCCTTTGTCTCTCTCCCATGATCTTTCCCTTGTGCTGGCTGCTCTACTGGAGCTCACACTGTCTCCTTTCCTAGGTGGCAGTATGGACAGTGCTGGCTGCTGGACGAGTGGCCTTAAGCACCCACCGTGTACGGCTGCTGACCAAGAGTGCACTGTTGAGGGACCCTTACGCACTGCGGTCAGTGCGGCGCCTCATTGACAACTGTGCCTTCAGGCTCTACGGACACTGGGTGAAGAAGGGTGAACAGCAGAACCGGGCAGCCCTCTTTCAGCACCAGCCCCCTGGGCCTTTCCCAATCATGGCCCCCGAAGAGGAAGGGGACTCAGCTACTATAACTGAGGATGACTCTGCACTGGTGCTGGGCTAGGACCTCAACCTGAGGAATCCCAGAATACGGACTCTCCAGAAGGAGGATTTTGAGCATTCCAGACCCTCTGGCACTGGCCTCAGGTTCCTCTGCCTACCCAGGCCCACCACTGATCATGCTACTATCATAAACACCAGCACTGTATACCTCCCCCACTGGCCAGGGCTTTCAGCTCAGAGCTGGAGTGGAAGGGAGCCACTCTGAATGCCACATCTGGCCTGGTCAGTGCTGCCTATGCTGCGTATGAAATAAAATCTGCTATACGCCAGGGAGAGCAGTTACTATGTCTGGTGTCTGGCTTGGGCAAGGAAGCCCAGAAGGTGCTCAGGAGGGGGGCGGGGCAGGGATGGGCTGCTCTGGCCCAGATCTTTATTAGGGGAAATGCTGGTGATCACTTAGTCTTGTTCTTGCCTTTGCCCGGAGGTAGCTGCAAGGGCCGCTCCAGTGCGGTCAACTTGCTGTTGAGCCTTTCCTCACTGGCCTTAAGCTGCTCCTCCACAAGCTGTTGGAGCTGCTCCAGCTCCTGGTTCAGTTGGGTCTTGATGTAGGCTCGGAGGATGTGGACCTGGCCTGCAGGGGCAGGAAAAGAAGGGGCAAGTCAGGAGATACGCTTTCTGGAGATGAGAGATGGTCCTTAGCTGGGCAAACACAACCTCCAGGGTGCCCCTGGGGGATACATAGGCTGCAATGTTGCTTCAGTTTAGGAAATGTCAGTCAGCCTTTCTGTGAGAAAGAGTTGGGCAGTGTGGCTGTGCTGGGCTTTCCTGATTCAAATTCTGATTTCTACTTGTAGTTGCATGACATTAGAAAGCTTATTTAATCTTTCCATGCCTCAGTTCAGTAGTAATAACACTTAACATTTAGGATTGAGTTAATATATGTAAAATGAGCTAATATAGATAAAATGCTTAAAACAGGGCACCTATTAACTAGATACCTATAGCCAAATATTTGCTGACTATTGTTATTGGTTTTCTTTTTATTTATTTTTCTTTATTACTAATTTTTAATCTTTTGATCCGGGGTCTCACTTCTGTTGCCCAGGCTGGAGTGCAGTGGCACAGTCACAGCTCACTGCAGCCTTGGCCACTTGGGCCAAGTAGCTAGGTCTATAGGCGTATTGCACTACTCTGGGCAATTTTTTTTTCTTTGTTGTAGAGATAAGATCTCACTGTGTTGCCCAGGCTGATCTTGAACTCCTGGGCTGAAGCAATTCTCCCGTCTCAGCCTCCCAAAGTGCTGGGATTACAGGCGTGAGCTTTTTATCTGTCATCTTGGTCTTCTGCTAAGGACTCATTTGGAGAAAGGACATCATGACTAAAAACAAAAACTCTGAAGATCTGATGTGGTCCAAACTCTTCATTCTACACCTATTCAGAGTCAAAGGGAACCTTGACCCTTCCAGATCCTCACTTGGCTCTTGCTCTGGCTGGGCCACTGTCTCCAGTTCCTCCTCCTCCTCCTGTGGAGTGACTGCCTCCTCCTTCACCTCCTTGCTTTCTTCTTTCTCTGCAAGCCAGAAGCACGAAGATGCCTCAGCTCCAACCCCATCCTAACCCTAGCCCTGGCATTCTCCTTTACCCATCTTACCCTCTGGCCAGTGCTTGGGTGGCTGTAGCCCTATGTAAGTCAAGGATAGATCCAGCCGCACCTGGGAAGACAGAAAAAGAGGGAGGCTGAGAGGGCAACTGCATTGAGGGAATGGGGGAGATGACGGGTGGCCTCTTGTAGTCCATGGCCCAGTACCTGGGGTGTGAAGACATATTTGTAGAGCTTGAAGTGGCGGAAGTAGGTGTTGACCACATAGTCTGCCAAGGCCAGCAGCTGTTCCTCCTTAAAGAGGTCAATGCTGAAAGGGGGCCGCTGTGGTAATGACTGGGAGTTAGAACACTACTAGAACTAGAACTCCTGGATCCCTGACTTTTCCTCCAAGAGCCCAGCAATCTAGGAGCAGGGAGAGCCCACTCTGGCCTTCAGAGGAAGACGAGGGTGATGTGTGTGAGAGAGGGTGGGAGATTGGGCAAGACCTTTTCTGGGGGAGGGTAAAATTTCCAGAATGTTCCAGGGGAACTGACCCTGACTCCATGGCAAAAAAGAAGACTGGTGAAGTAGTGGTAGCATTCCTCCACGTTGCCCAAGGGGGTTGCTGGTAGGGAAAGCAAGATGCAGCAGTGAGTCCCTTCTCTGACATTCACTCACTTTACTCAGCAGCCATTTATGGAGCATCAGCTTCAGAAGTGGACAAATCTAGGTTTAAGTCCTGGTTTGTTTCCTTAATTCACTCTACAAATATTCTGTAACCATTAGATAGTGTTAGGCACTGAACAAGACAGACAAGCTTCTGCCTTCGTGAAGCTTATATTCTAGTGGAAGTGACATACAAATAAAAGAAGACATGTCATAATTTAACCTATTGTTAAATATTTTGAAGGAAATCAGTTGGAGAATAAAGGAGTTGGGGTGGGAAAGCAGGAGCTGTTTTATTGAGCACTGTGCGTGTGTTTACAATGGCATTTCTCAGAGGAGTCCCAAAAAATTAGTGCTGTATCCTTAATTTACGAGATAAGGAAACGGGATTTCAAAGGCAATAACTTGTGTGTGACAGTGCACTTGTGCACCTAGTAATGACCAAGATTCCAGGTGGGAGTCTTCCTACTTCTCATGGTCACTTGTGCCAGCCCAGCCTCCTCTTCTCTCTAGGGCTCAAACCTTCTGGTGGCCACCTCCCTCTTACCAACACAGGCCTTGTGGAGATCCTGGAGCAGGGCATATGCTGCTGATGTCTGCTCCAGTGAGAAACCCTGCTGGCGGCAGAAGATGAGTGCATGGGAGAAGAGGTCCAGGGTGATGGCATCTCGCAGGCTCTGTTCTGGATGGCCTAGCTCCAGCAGCTCAGCCAGCACCCTTGGGAGGGAGAGAAGAAGGAGAGAGTGACAACAGAAGCCTCCTTTCATCACCCCACACCCACCACATGCTTTGGAGCCAGCCATTCCTTGAGTCTTCCCAGCCCACGCCCCTCAGCCTTCCCCAAGAGCTTTCTTCTCCTCCCTGCTCAGTCCCTACTCCCTCATCTCCTCAGCGTTGGCCGTCTCCTCCAGCCGGTGCATGGAATGGATGTCCAGGTACTTCCTGTCATAGGGAAAGAAAGGAAAAGTATTGGCAGTTGTTAACACAATGGTCTCATGACAGGCCTGTGATGGCTAGAGCCATTGGACTGGGAATCAGGAGACTTGAGTTTGAAGCTTGGCTTTTTCACCAACTTACTGTGTGACCTTGGGCAAATCACTTACCTTTTGGGACCTAAATGAACTCCTTATGAGCCTCTCCATGTATAGAGCCTAGGGTTAGGAAACTCGAGTTGTTTCTGTTCTGCCACTACCTCGCTGGGTAACCTTGGTCAAGTGTAACTTTTTCCCAGCTCTCTTCACACTCACCACATGCAGATCCGGGGTCGGGGCAGCGGCGGCTGCGGAGAGAAAGCGGATTTGGGAAAACAGCTATGCTGTTCCCGGCCCGTCGCAAATCTGCAGCGGGCCGGAGAACTCGGTATAACTTGACATCTCGTCGCAAGTACCAAGTACAAAGCAACGCGGGCGGGGCTAGGTAGGAGCCAGCGGACCCGAAGTATTCATGAGTATATAAACAATCGGGGTCACACACCCCCACCTTTCTTCACCCAGGCGGCCCGGGAAACGTCCTGAACATTAGTAAGCATAATGCCTGGTAACCTTTTTACAAATATTCACAAGCGGACCAGTCTGTCCTGCCCTCACCGGGAACAAATTGGCTCCAGGATCTTCACTCGCTTCCTTGGAGACTGGGGCTGCCGTGGCTGACTCGGTCCGCAAACCTGTTCCCGTCCGCGTGGCCGACCCACACACCGAGCTAGGAGCCTTCTCCGGTGCCTGCCGCAGTTCAGAGGGCTGTTTAAGCTCCGACTGCATCCTCACTCTCAGGAATTGGTTGGTCTTCTGGCTGATGGTTTCGTGGCTCTTCCTCTGTCCCGCCTCGGTTCTGGGACAGCCAGTCCTCGGCCAGCGACTGCCAAGGCCTAGCCCTCTACCGACGCTTCAGCCAATCTACGCCGCAGAGCCTGCGGCTCGGCACGGCCAATCCGCTGGGGGCGTCTCCTTGGTCTCAAAGGAGACGGTTGCTAAGGGGGCCTGTGAAGGAAGGGAGGTGGAAAGTAAATGCGGGCCCCGCCAATCAGTGGCGAACGCTCAGACACGTAATCAGTTGCTAGGGCCTACCTGGGTGCCCTCTCTTCAAAGTTGCTAGGTAGGTCTTGGCTGGGAAGTGGGAGTGAAGTGTCAGTTACCATGGGAACTGTCTATTGGCCAATCACTGAGGGAAAGAGGAGGTGTTCGGGAGGAAAGCAAAAGACCAGAGAGGCGGGGCCAAGTGCGACCAATCGAATCAGGAGAAAAAGAAGTTTCGCCACATCCGGTACTGCCTCTGGCGCCTGCGCCCTGAGCCCGAGAGGCCGGTGACGTCCGGTGAAATCCAAGATGGCGGCGCTAGGCTGACCCTGCTGCCGGTGAGGGCCTTGGGGCCGGCGGGGGCGGGATCCAGCAGGTGTGTGCGTGGCAAGGGATGTTTGGGATTGTGGAGCACCAGCCGCTCCCACAGCTCTGCTCTTTGTCTTCTACAGGTGACGGAAGTGCCGCCTCCTACCCCCTGACGCCCCTCGGGGACCCTGCGCCTCTCCTCGCAGCCGCGGCCATGTCTGGGCCCGGCAACAAACGCGCCGCCAGCGATGGGGGCTCAGGGCCGCCAGAGAAGAAGCTGAGTCGCGAGGAGAAGACCACAACCACTCTTATCGAACCCATTCGTCTTGGAGGCATCTCTTCCACGGTTCGTGGGCTCTTGCTTTAGGCTTCAGAACTTGCCTGACTCCTGTCTGTGTTCTCCGCTCAAACCATCCAGAACCATACTTCAGTGCCCCAAGTTTAGCAGGGTTTCACTTTACAGGACACTGTCGAAGGAGACTGAACACGACATCTACCTTCCTTTTCCTCCTTTTGCACATCGGAAAAGGTTCCCAGAGGGCGTGTGATTTGTCAAAGACTAAGAACTTAGAAAGGGACAGGTAGAAGCAGAACGTAAGCCTCCCTCACTGCCAAGCCCCTCCCCCCTTTTTTTTGAGTTGGAGTCTTACTCTGTCACCCAGGCTGGAGTGCAGTGGCATGCTCACGGTCACCGCAGCCTCGACCTGCTGGGCACAGGCAATCCTTCCACCTCAGCCTTCCAAGTAGCTGGAATTACAGGTACGCACCACCACACCTGGCCAATTTTTTGATTTGTTGTAGAGATGAGGTCTCGCCAAGTTGCCCAGGCTGTGTTGAACCCGTGGGCTCAGGCAATCCTCTCACCTTGGCCTCCCAAAGTGCCGGAATTATAGGCAGGAGCCACCATGC
>CAUYQG010132459.1:22-14069 GCA_963574415.1 Tarsius wallacei
GTCTGCAGGGGCAAATGCATGGAGCCTCATTTCCCTGGCTCTGAACAGACCCTGACTAAATAACAGCTGGAGGGCCAGGGATGGGAGTAGACGGGGATGTGATAGGCAGAGTGCCCAGCTGTGTGCCTTGCATAGTCTCTGCACCCAGAGTGGGGTAAGGCTTGGCCTGCTGAAAGACATCGCAATGAACAGAAAGGGTTCCCAACCTGGGGATCTCATCAAGCTGTAGGGAAGCCACTTTCTCTTGGGGCAGAGAAAGTCCCGAGGCTCACCTGAATATTTGCATCCATCTGGCTGGATAGCTGAGCAGAGGACGATGAGTCCATGGTGGTAGTTTCAGGGCCCTGAATGCCAAGCTAGGAAGACAGCACAGGCTTTGGAGTCCAACAGACATAAGTTCAATAAGGCAGAGCACACAACCTTCCGACGACTCAGTTTCCCCCTCTGTAAACAGTGATGATTATAACAACTTAGCAACTTTGCTGTACAGTTTAAATGAGATAATACATGGCAACAGCTCGGCTCAGTGCCTGGTGCCCTGTAGGGGCTTCCAGAGTACTGGCCAGAGTATTGGCCATGGGGAAGCCATGGGTGGTTTTGAGCAGAAGGACAGTGTTCTGGGGACATCTAGGTAAAGAGAGGCAGCTCCCAGCCGCCTTTCAGGCTAAAGTGAACCAGAAATCCCCTCTGTGTCTGGATTCCAAAGACTGGGTCCTATACGTCAGTCCCAAAGGGCAATTTCCTCCCTTCTCCCGCATAAATATTATATGCAAGTATTTTTAAGTCATTTCATCATGAAAAGAAGCGATTTAACATAACTATTATCCAGGATTCTTCATGAAATATGCATCAAGCAATTAGGTCTAAAAGCAAGAGGTGAGGCCTCGCACCCTGCCTGGCCAGCAGCTGCGGGCTGAGTAATGTTTTATTAAAGCCCATGATTACGCGGCGAGGTGGGGCCTGTTATTAGACCCGGCGCACCAGGCACGTTTGATAATCCTGATGATGAGGAGGTGCTTTTTGTGATGATAATGAGCGAACTGAGCGCCCATGACAGCTCCAGCGCCCCGGCCTGCACCAGCTTACAAGTCTCATTAGACAGGTCACCCACCAGAGACACCCCTAATTGTGACTTTGCAAGATGTCCTATCAAAGAGGACAGGGCTGACATAGAAGTGAGGCCACCGTAGGCCTGCAGCCTGTTGGAGTTCCCCAGGGTGGATGCCTCCCAGAACCACGATGCTGCTGAGGCTGCGGGAGCCTGTGCTGCCTTGAAGGGTGGGAGGAGGGTGGCCTGGCCCTGAATGCACCTGCAGCCCACCTTGCCTTGTTCCTTGGGCCAGGCTGGTATGTTCTCTGGCCATAGTTTCCTCGGAGAGAGACGCTCCCCAGGCTGCTTTCAGCTCTGAAAACGTCTATCCAGAGCAGCTGCAGCATTCCTGTGTGTGCTTCTTATCTGATGAACACGTCTGTTTGCCACATGCGTTTTAACTTTTCCCCTTCTCATGCTGGCATATCCTTTTGTGTGCAGGTAGGGGTCATGGGAACCACCCCCAGCACTTTAAAACCTGTTAGGTGGCATCTCCTTTGTGGGCACCTTGACCAATCAAGATGGCTGTCACAACACATCTCCCGGGTGTGTGTGGACAAGGCGTCACCCAACCTTTGCGTGGTCAAGGATTAACACATAGTCTCGGGACCTGTGGACCACCAACCTCTGAGGCTGGGGGCTCTACCAGCCATAACACACTCTTCCTGATTCCTGGGACAGCCCCTTGTGTGCGTGCCACACATGGCCTTTCACTCCCAGCCCCTCCTCTGCCCCTGACCTGCCAACAGCCTGGTGCCATGGAGACTGAGGCCCAGTGTAAGGGAGACATTTGCTCAGGGTCTGATGCCTCACACCCACCACCCTTCCTGGCCTCACATGGAGTACTGAGGGTTAAGTGGGGCCCTCTCTTGGGTCTGGGGAGTGCTGAAGTCGGAGCCTCAGCTCTGGACACCTGCTGTTGCTGAGTGCGGTGTGACCTTGAGCCAGTCACCTCCCCTCTCTGCACTTCAGTTTTCGAGGACACAGGACCTGACCCCAAGTGCCCAGGAAGCATTGACCCCAAAGGTGGTCCTGGCCAATGCCCCAGTAAGAGCAGCAGCAGGGATAGAGGTGACGGTGGAGGAAAGGTGTGAGGCTGCTTCAGATCTCTCTTCCTGCAGGAAGCCCTCTGGTGCTAGGCAGCAGATTGTGTCTACACATATGGAACCCAGGATCTAGGGCTGGAAGTGCCCTCTGAGGTCATCGAGTTAGCCTCATAGGGATCCAGTGGGGGCAGGCCCAGAGCCCAGTAAAGCACAGGGACCCACGGGGTGCAGTGCTTGTGCCTAGGAGGGTCAGTGGGTAAGCCTCTCTCCCTCTGCCTGGGAATGGTCGGGCCACAGATGAGGGGTTCGTGGGGCCCAAGTTCTGGTTTCAGCTGTGCCTTGGTCTCTGGGCTTCATGACCAGCCTGCCCCATCCGCACAGCCTGGTTCAGGGGAACAAACCGGGAGCGCTTAAACAGGTGAAACAGGCATGTGTCAGGAATAAACAGCAGGGTTGGAGAGTTAGGAGGGGCTTTAAGGAGGTGCCTGGGCTCTTCTCAGCCTGGCGGATGCCCCACCTCACTAATCTGTCAGCAGCTGAGAAGGAGATGACAGTGCATGGGTTTTAATTCTTGGTGGCCATTCTAAGCCCATGGCCTGGGAACAGAGGAGGGTAGCTCTGAGCCATTGCCACCATCTGTGCCCACTTCCCATGCAGGGTGGTAGAAGCACCAGTCAGTGTGAAAATGTCACGGTAACTCCCATGCGTTACTTTCCTAACCTTGAAAATGAAATTGCCTTGCTGGAAGCTTCATACTGACACCCAGGGGAGCTGTTGTGGGCAGACTCAGCTCCTGCCAGCGGCTGTGACCCTCTGTCTCACACCCCCTCCACTGCGCCCCCCAGCCATAGAGAATCACAAAGCCCAAAGGTCTGGCACCCCAAAACATCACCCCACTCAGTGCACACAACAGGAAATGGCATGCCCAAGGCCACAGCCTCCTCCCTGCTGGATGTCGCTGGAACCTGCAGCCCCAACATGCAGGCCCCTCTCTCTGGCTCACACACACCCCTTCTTCTGGCAGAGGTGAGTGCTGGCCTTTAAAAGCTCAGAGCTTTAACTTCCCTCGCTGTTTTCTTAGCCATACTGTCTCAGCACGTTACTCAAGCAATCACAGCCTTTTCCAGGCTGGCACAGATTCTCGATCTCTTCCACATGGTCGGTAGGTGAGTCTTACATCTTTCGTTTAATACACACGCTGTTTCCTCTCTAACAGCCTAAGCAAGTGCGCCTCCTGTTTCTCAGGCGCATCTAGGCAATTCTCCAATGAAATGACCCTTCACTGAGGAGAACTTGCCACAGGCTCTGTAATTAGAACATTGCCAGCCTTTAAAAATCTTGATTTAAATTTCAATTCTTTATAGGAATTATTCTCTCTTGAAATGTAATTGTTCTCCCAACGATTTCCTTTAAGCCAAGGGTGACATCTCTAAATACATTATTATGAGTAGATATATTGCTGAGTGCCCGCACTTCATTAAGCCTGTGTTCTGCCCATTTGAAAATGGTCCTGGAGTCCAAATTAAAATACTAAGAAAGCGGCCGTCCGGGAGTTTGGGGAGCCCAGTCCGGACTGGAAGAGATGTGTTGAAGCCCTGCAGTGCCCCCTCGGGAGCAACAGAAGCCAGAAGAGGAGTCTGAGCAGGAAGACCACAAACCGGGGTCCCTGCGGAGCGGGGGGTGGGGTGGGGGGATGTCTCCTGGAGGACAGGTGCTGGAGATGGTGGCAAGAGGCTAGTCAGCAGTCCCAGCTTTCTAGCTAAGGGACAGACCCTCAGTAACTTGGACTGTGCTCTGGAAACTGTAAAGCGTCGCTGGCGTGGTGAAAAAATCCTAATAGGAGCATAAAAAGCCAGGCTTGGAGCTGAGCGGGCAGGGAGAGGGCAGCCTGGACAAGGGCGGGCTGATGGAGGGGTGGGGTGAGTGAGGCAGTGTGGCTGGAGCCCTGGGCAAGAGCTGGAAGAGGTCTGCTGGGGCCAAGCACATGTTGGCAAGAGGTGGTCTTGACCATCTGTAAGCTGACGCAGGCAGGCTGCAAGGGCCCTGGGGCATACAGGCTATGCTTAGATTTTCCAGAAACCGACCCACTGCCCTTCCTTCAGCAGACACCTGCCTGAGTGGCTTCTCCCAAGCTGTATGAAGCCAGGCTTGGTGTGCAGAGAGACCGGACCCTGGTCTGTGGCCTCAGGAGAATTGGGATGGTGGCTGAGTAATTACAGTTTAGGAAGGCATGAGTGCCTTTGGTGCAGTCACATGAAGGAAGGAGCTCTGCCTGTGGTATCCTGGGCAGAGGAAACACAGGCTAGACCTTGAGAGAGGGGGGCAAAGGAGGACTGCCTGTCTGGGGCAAGCTGGGAAAGGACGTGCTTTCTGCCCACATTCCATTGGCTGAAATTAGTCACATGGCTAACTGGATGCAAGGAAGGCTGGGAAATGTAGTCCCTCACTGGTGGACCCTTTGAGAACAGCTCACCTGCCATACTCTTGTTTTCTCAGCTGTAGACTAGGGGTGATGACCCCTGTCCTGCCCACGTGTTGTGGCATTAGGGACATAAACACACTTTGCATCTACTAGGCTTAAGGTATCTGCATCAGTAATAGGAAGAGGTACCAAGTTTTTGTTTTGCTTTGTTTTGTTTTGCTTTTTTTTTCCCTGAAGAAAACTCGGGATGACTTACTGCGACAGTGGTGGCCACTGCTGATTCCAATCAGATGCTGGAATTGGGGGTGCTTTTGGGTGCAGCTGCATTTCAACTGGTCCTGGACTTTGGTCCTGACTTGGAGAGGTGCAGCTTGCAGCTCTTCCTGGCGAGGATCCCTTCTTGGCCTCAGGCCCCAACATCGAAGGGATGGTTCTAATAACTTTTGTGTTTTGTTCACAGGAGCAACCAGGGTTTTATGCACATGAAACTGGCCAAAACCAAAGAGAAATACATTCTGGGTCAGAACAGTCCCCCGTTCGACAGCGTCCCGGAAGTCATCCACTACTACACCACCAGGAAGCTACCCATCAAAGGGGCCGAACACTTGTCCCTCCTCTACCCAGTGGCTGTGCGGACCCTGTGACAGATCCTGAGACTTGGAGGCACCGGAGGCCCCCTCTCCCCGCCAACCAGTCCGGCCGGCCATTGCCAGTCAAGTTTGTGTTGTGTGTATGGTACTAGCACACCACTGCATGTCTCTAGAATGCTGTTGCTACTTCCGGGGGCTGGAGAAGGCCTGGATAAAGACAGAGGGACAGCCAACACACCGCCCCAGCCCCCAGCCCCCAGCCCCACCCCCTCCTTGAGTTTCTGTGAATTAAAATATTTGCAAATCCAAAGAGATGCCTTCCAGGATGAACAAAGGCAGACCAGCCCCGGGGGCAGGGCGGGACGCCCTGGCTCGCATCTCTTTGTTCTCCAGCTGTCGCGAATTTACACCTGTGTCTGAGGCAGTTTTCCCATGGCCCCCTCGCTGGTGCTGGGAGCCAAATGCTGGCACTTTGAGAGCCCAGGGGTCCCGCCCCACTGGTGTGTGTGTGTTTGAGTGCGCATGGAGCACAAATGTGTGAGAACATGGTCACACACAGATGAGTCTGCCCGCTAATCTACCTTAATCACTCAGTGTAATCATTAGGCGATCTTCAAGGAATCATTGTGCCGTCAAGAGAGGATTCAATTATTTATGAATAGGTTGTGTAAATAAAATAGTCATTTAATATATAGTCTTATCCCTTTTTTAATATACTGCAGAAGGTCTCTGAGGGGGGCTTGTCCACTGGTTTCATTCCCAGAGCAAGGAGTGTCTCCTCTGGGCCTGCCACAGTGACAGACCCAGAGAGGGGAGGGCGGCAGAGGCTCCCGCCCAGGCCCTCAGCAGCTCCTGGACGCCAAATTGGCCTGCTCTGGGGAGTAGGCTGAGGCAGTCTGTGGCACACAGGCCTGGAGGAGCACGGCCTGGCCAGAGGGGTTTCCCCTGTCCCGGGCACCAACCTGCAGGAAGGTACAGCCGGACCCTGTGTTCAGGTTCCAGCAGTAGACAGGAGTCTGGAGCCCTAAATGTTGACCAAACGACCAAGCCTTCCCTCCTGCCAATGGCAAGTCTGTATGAGCCCCTGTCTACAAAAGGCTCTCCCCATTATCTGGCCAGCACCGCCCCGCAAGGCATCCAACTTGTGGGGAAAGGGAGGCTCAGAGAGGGAAATTGCCCAAAGTTGCACAGCTTATAAGCAGCAGAGCAGGTTTCACAGCCAGTGCTCTTTCACCAGCTCTGCATGGCCTTGCTGTCACTTGCTCATGGAGGAGGCTGTCCTGACTGCTCCGGGACATGGAACTCTCTCGGTCATCCACAGTGCTTCCACACAGAACACCTGTACACACACGCACACACACACCTCTCTTGCCCCTGGCCTCAGCAGGAACTCTTCCCACACATTTGGGGCAGACCCCAACAAGGCTCCGGCCTTTCCCATCCACCCAGCATCGTGAAAGGTGTGGCTGCACCCTTTGAATGAGGTGGAAGGGTCCCAAGCCTTCCTCAAGCACACAGCAGCCTGTCTGGCTGAGTGGGCTGAAAGTTTGATGACCCGTGTCCCTGGCACATAGGGGAAAAGCACAAGGGACCAACTTTAAACATCACCAGCAGGTCCAGATGTCAGCGCTGATATCAAGAGATGGTTTAGAGGTGGTCCAAGCTCACTGTCCAGATGCCATGACAGAGGCCCAGAGAAGGACTTGCCAAGGCCACATGCCACACTGGAACAGCACCTGAAGGTGGCTGCTGTGGATTTGAGCGGTTTATGCAAAGCCATGTCCTGAGTGACCAGTCCACCTCCTGGGTCATCCTCTCGGGGCCTTGTCAGTCGGGCGGGTGGCCCCAGCCCCTCACGATCAGCATGTTGGATACAGCCCGTGTCCTGTCTCCAAAGAAGCCAACCCTGGGGAAACCCATGCTCTCCTTTGGAAGGGGTGGTGGTGAGTGAGAAGGTGAGTGAGGAGTTGGCATTTGTCCAAACAGGTGCCAAGAAGCCTGGACCCCAAGGAGGCCAAGTGGGGGAGGCAGTCCTGGGCCAGGGGAGGAGTGAGGCTGCACGTGGCCAAGTTCAGATCCACCCCAAAGGGTGCTTCCTGAGACCACGGGCTGGGCTGTACCTCACAGCCCTTCTCTGCCTTCCAGAGCAGCGCTCTCCTCAGAAGAGGCTCCGTGGCTGTGGTCTGAGTGAAAGCTGGGCCGCTGCTTTGCCCTCTGACCGTGCCTTTGCTCCTTCAAGGGATTCTGGGGACCCTCCCACCTTCCCCAGCCTTCATCTTCCTGAAGTTTGCCTGGGAGGCCCAACCTCCAACGCCCCTCGGGGACTGAGGCGGGCAGAGGAGCCAGCTTACAGGATGGGAGCTGCTAAAAAGCATTTTTTTTTTCCTTAATTTTATGAACCTCTCCCTCTTCTTCCTCTAATTGTGACCGTTTCCTCTGTCAGCGTGTATTCATGTTTTCTTGGACATCTAACAATTGAAACGGCTTTTCCCTTTCAGAAACACTTGCATTCAGGTTACTGGTGTTGGTTTGGTTTTTGTTTGGGCTCATGTTTTTTTTCATCTCCTGCCAATTAATGAGGGGAAAAATTGAGCTGGATTTCTTTGAGGGGGAAGAAAACTCCCTGCCACACAATATCGCTCCCTCAGCACTTTGTCTCGGAACACAACCTCCAGCCACTAACGGCTGTTGTTTTCTTCTCTCCCCTCTTTGCTGGCTTCATTATTGCCCATAATGCCCTGACCACTTGAGCAGCTCTGTCCTTGAGCGCTGAAGAGTCAAGGGCCCTTCTGGCAGCCCCCCAAATAAGATGGCGCCCACAGAAAGAAAGGAGGCTTTGTGGGAGAAGACGGCCCACCTGTCTGTCCGGACATCCTGAAGCCGGGAGAATCACCCAGGCTGATGTCCTCTCCTGGAGAGAGCCTCCCAGAGCAGCTCTTCCCAGGAAAGTAGGGAAAAGGCTCTGAGTCTTTGGGAAGGCTGGGCCTGTCCCCACGGGGAAACTGTGGGCTGGGCCCCTTAGTGGCTGTGAGCGGGAGGGACCCTCGCAGAGCTTCAACAAGGCCATCGGGGGCCACAGGTGGAGCCCTGCCCGCACTCGGCTTTTGCTGCAGGCCCAGGACACGAAACTCCCTGTGTGAGATTTTGAACGCCAAGTTCTGGCAGCTCTTCGAGATACTGCTGGAAGAGGTGATGTCATTAACCAAGGGTCTGGCAAGGACAGGCAGCAGGGTCACCATTCACTCTCGCAGCCCTAGGGACAGTGCATGCCGAAACCAGGCCGGGACAGGCTGGCGTTTGGTGTTGGCCCACGGATGCCCGTGAAGGGTCCAGCTGAATCAAGCAGCTGTCCAGCAAACTGCCACATCTCTCTTCCCCCTTCTAGAATCAGTTACCAGCAAAGACCAAGTTGGGCGGGTCCTCCTGAGAGAGTCGCAGGGCCCATAGTCTTAGATGTAGGAGCGAGCACCTCCCAGAGCCCCACAGGGACTGTGCACAGGGACTCTCGGGACACAGGTGGCCCTCGGCCTCTCCGTCCCCCTTCTTGAGCTGTCTGCATCACTGCCGGGAGCCTCACACCAGCCACCTACTGCTGAAAAGATGCCCTGTAAAGTCCCAATTCTGTGTGCACTGGATGTATATTTAATGTGAAGCTTAAAAAAAATTTTTTTTTAGTTGGAGTCTCACTCTGTCGCTCCTGGCCACCACAGCCTCGACATGCTGGGCTCCGGTGATCCTTCCGCCTCAGCCTTCAAAGTAGCTGGAACTATAGGCGCGCACTACCATGACCGGCTAATTTTTTTATTTATTGTAGAGATGAGGTCTTGCCAAGTTGCCCAGGCGGGTCTCGAACCCGTGGGCTCAGGCAATTCACTCACCTCCCAAAGCACAAGATTACAGGCTGAGCCACCGAACCTGGCCTAAATTTTTTTGTTTTTTGAGTCAGAGTCTCACTCTGTCGCCCAAACAGGAGTATAGTGGTATGATCACAGGTCACTGCAGCCATGAACTCCTGGGCAGAAGTAATCCTCAGCCTCCCGAGTAGCTGGAACTACAGGCATGCACCACCACGCCTGGCTAATTTTTTTGTTTTCTTTTTTGTAGAGACAAGGTCTCGCTGTGTAGCCCAGGCTGGTCTAGAACTCCTGGGCTCAAGCAATTCTCCCGCCTTGGCCTCCCAAAGTGCTGGGATTACAGGTGTGAGCCACCACTCCCAGCCTAATGTGAAGCTCTTAACAGACGAGTGTCCTGTTTAAATGCACTTCCTTGAGCATGCATGTTTGATTTCTTTCCAATGCAACCATGTGCCCCAGGAATCTAGTTGGATTGCCTTTCGCTTGCAAAGGCTGAACTTCTGCCATCATCCACTAACGGATGCACTGTGACCGGAAACAAGGGACCTTCCTGCGTCCTAATTATAAGGAAGATAGAGCCCTAATGAGCTCATTAAATGGAAACTAATTCATTCAGCAGACATTTACTGAGGGCCAAGCCTGGTGGATACAGAGGCGAATGGGACCCAGCCCCTGCCCTCAAGAAGTTTCCAGCGTGGAAAAGCAAACACACAATTATATGCGATACAGTAGAGGCAAGTCCAGAGAGCTGAGGGAGCCCAGATGAGAGGGAAGTGAATCTGCTTACAGCAGTCAGGAAAAGCTGGGCTTTGGAGGATGAATAAGAGTTCACCAGGGAGCCTGGAGGGATGGATGTTCTGGATAGAACTAACGGGTGGCAGAATCATCAGGGAGAGTCGGCTGGCACCAGGTGTGGCACAGCCTACCTTGGTAGGAGATGGCAAGGCTCCTCAGGGAGGCAAGGAGTAGGGCAGGGCAAGGGGAGGGGACGCTCATCTCCTCAAGCTGGGTAGTCACTCTTGGTCTCCCTGAAGAGAGGGAGATGCTGGCCTCCTGTTTTCTAGTGGAGGCAAAGCCTTAAGGAGAGGAGGGCGGGGCGTGTGTCTTGGCACAAACCCTCCTATTGTTTCCCTGACACCATCACCGTGATGATATCGTCATGCAACCTCAGGTCTGCAGCCCAAGCCCCTCTTCACATACAGAGCAATGCCGGGGGGGCACAGGTTCCCCCCCCAGAGGAACTCACCTACACTCCCCCTCCCTCCTTGCCCCCCTCCTTTCCAAGAACGTGGCCCTCTGTCCCCCACCAGGCCTTTTCCTCCCTCACTCCCTTAGGACTTGGGCTTTGGCTCAGCTCTCTCCTCCTCCGCCCAACCCCTACCTCCCCACCCTGCATCCCCCACCCCCCTACCCACTACCACATGCCAATGACCCAGAATCTACATCTTCTGATTCCCAGGACTGTCAGAGCAACAGCACCATCGTATCCCCCCCCGCCCCGCAAACACACACACTCATACTTTGCCCAGGGAGGACAGAGGCCCGGCACGTGGTCCTGTTGACAGAAATGTTTTTGAGCTTGGTGAGGACCCAGGGCCAAGGGCAGTGCCGGTGCTCTGCCACCAGGAATTTCCTGAAGGGAAGGAGAAAAGGTCACCTCTGGACTCCGTTGTATGTTGGGGGAGTTTTCAATTTGTTTCAGTTCAATGTAATAAACATTAAGTATGAAATAGAGACAGAGTCAGCTGGTGACCAGGAGGCGGAAGCTGAGTGCAGGAAACATCTTCCTCCACAAATCTACAGGAAGTGACAGCCAGATGACAGCATCTCTGCACGGAGACCCAGCAGGGTGGGCCAGAAACTAAAGCCCAGAGAGGAACAGAGGCTTGCTCAAGGCCACACAGCAAGTCTATCCTCCACACATGCCACTGGGTGCTTGAAGGTGGCCAGCTCAGAGGGTCACCTTGGCCAAACCAGCTCTGGGTAGGGCTGGAGGATTCTTCTCTGCGAGTTTATGAGCTTTTTCTCTCTGTCTTCCTCTTGAGTTGGAGTGTCCCAGGCCTGTAGTGACCAGTGTCATCTCTGTCTTTGGGGGGACAATTTGCAAAGAAGCCATGATCTGACCAGGGTGGCAAGAAGTCACCAGTGTGGCTCTGGTGCCCTCGTGTGGTGTTATTTAGTATTGCATCCAGTGCCTGGGAAAGGGAAACGCTACCTCCAAGTCACCAGGCCAGTTATAGAAGGAGAAACGGAGACCTAGAAAAATTAGAGGGAGGCATGTAAACAGATGAACGGCAGGCAGTGCGGACTGGCGGATGACGGGTGCTCTAGCAGAAGACGGGAAGAGGAAGTGGCATCTGAGCTGGACTTCACATGCGAGGAATAGGGGCATCTCAGAGGAACCTGCGTAAGCAAGAGCTGGGAGGCTTCTCTGACTCCCAATCCAGTGCTCTCCCCACTGCATTCTGCTCTGAAGCTGCACTAATTCATGTTGGCTGGGAAGGAAGGTCAGGCCGATGTATGTATCTTGTACATTATTTTTGTTTCGTTTTGAGTTGGAGTCTCACTCTGTCGCCCATTCTGGAGTGCAGTGGCCACTTCCGGCCACCGCAGCCTCGACCTGCTGGGCTCCGCGATCCTTCCGCCTCAGCCTTCTGAGTAGCCAGAATTACAGGCCCGCGCTACCATGCCCAGCTGATTTTTTTATTTATTGTAGAGATGAGGTCTCACCAAGTTGCCCAGGCGGGTCTCGAACCCGCGGGCTCAGGCAATCCACTCACCTCAGTCTCCCAAAGCGCGGGATTACAGGCTGAGCCACCGAGCCCGGCTACGTTGTACTTATTAATCTGTATCTGTATTAGGGAAATTTGTTTTTCAGGAAAATATAAAGAGGAAAATAATAATCCTACATTGAAAGGACAGTACCGTTAGCATTCTAAAATATCTCCTCAGTCTTTTTTCCTATGCAGATGTAGAACAAAATTGGGCCCAAGTTGTATTTATATAAGTTTATACTTCCACTTACCATGATATCATGGTTTATACCCTCCATTTTCCGCTTACCATGATATCATCTCCTATAATATGACCTTTTTGAGAGCCTCATGATATTTTCTACTTTAGTTAACTTATTCAAGTTTTTGTATAAGTAGTTCTGCAGGGAATATCTTTGTTCAGAAATCTGTATCCATCTTTCTGGGTTCCTTGTAAGGAGAAATTCATATAAGGGGCATTACTGGGTTAAAGTCTAGGTACATCTTCAAGACTCCTTGTCCTCCAGAAATACCTCACTTTGCCTTCCTCTGCTGTGTCTGGGATGCCACCAAAGAAAAGCTGTCTGCTGACATTTCAGAACGTTCAGCAACTCAGACTTTGCCTGACACGTGAAGTATACGTGACACAGTTTCCTTTCATCCAAGACAACTTGAAACTTCGGGCTACCGGTGGGGGAAGGACAGGAGGCTGTATGAGTGACCGATGGTTCCTATGTGAGGAGCTTTCCGGATACAGGATTCGCAGGACTAAAACCAGGATGGTCCAGCCCATCGGAAGAATGGGTCCTGTCACCCTCGCGTCAAGCCCCTTTCCTCCCATTCCGCAGAAGCTCCCTCTGCCCCTGAGAGTGAGGGCCTGGGCTAGAGACTGGACCCGGAAAGCCCAGAGAAGCTCAGAAGGAGCCATGCTCCGCTGGGGTCCAGGAAGCAAGTCCAGGAGGAATACCCACTGTCGGGGAGCACCAGGCAGCTGGGGTTCTCAGTCTAACTCCACCCCTTTCCAGCTGCGTGGCCTGGACAAGCCACAAAAGCTTCCATTTCCTCCACTGTAAAGGAGCACGAAGGCAGCAACCTCACAGATCACCCCTTAGCATGGCTTCACACTGTCAACCTTCAGACAATGTCAGCTAGGATGAGAATGAGGTGTGAGGACAGAGGCCAGGACAGCCATGGAATTTCAAAGGAAAGAGGGTCTGGGATGCCAGGAAGGCTTCCGGCAGGAGGCAAAAATGGAGTCCATTTTACAAATAATAAATGCTCCGAGGCCGGGCACAGTGGCTCATGCCCGTTATCCCAGCACCATGGGAGGCCGAGGCAGGAGGTTTGCTTGAAGCCAGCAGTTCGATACCAGCGTAGGTGACAAAGAAAGACCTCCAGAAAGAACTTACAGAGCTCTCTCCCTCCCCAACCTCAGCACCCTCTAACATCCTATCTTTGCTATTTAAACTAATTCTAGCACACTATATAGTACCTAATAAGCATCTGTTGTGTTTACTATTTTTTTAATTTTTTATTTTTAAACATATTTTTTATTTTAAAATTGTGGGGTACAGTTAAGGGTTAGGTATACAAATATGCATCGTTCAGGCACCCTTGTTGATAAGGGGTGTCCCCCTGTCCCCAGATAGATATTGGCTACCGTTAATCCCACCTCCCTTCCCCTCCCTGCCCCCCCCCCATAGTTTCCTGCCACTGTCAATCCTTTTCTTATAGTATTACAATAGATGTTCAAGGTCCACTTATGAGTGAGAACATGTGATACTCAGATCTTTGTTTCTGTGAGAGATCACTCAGTATCATAAACTCTAGTTCAATCCAGGTTGCTGCAAAGTTCATGATTTTGTTTTTTTTTAATGGCTGCATAGTATTCCATCGTGTATATGTACCACATTTTTTTAATCCAGTCCTCTTTTGATGGACGGCATGGTGAATTCTAGGTTCTTGCTATTGTGAACAATGGTGCGATAAACATATGTGTGCAGGTATCTTTTTTATAGAGTGATTTAAGTTCTTCAGGGTATATTCCCAGTAGGGGGATTGCGGGGTCATATGGGAGGTCAATATTTAGAGCTTTTTAGGAATCGCCACACTGATTTCCACAGAGGTTGCACTAGTTTACATTCCCACCGACAGTGTAGAAGTGTTCCCTTTTCACCACATCCTCTCCAGCATCTGTTATTTTTTGAGTTATTGATAATGGCCATTCTGACTGGAGTTAGGTGGTATCTCAGTGTAGTTTTAATTTGCATCTCCTTGATGATTAGTGAGGTT
>CAUYQG010132460.1:0-24597 GCA_963574415.1 Tarsius wallacei
AGCCGGGCTCGGTGGCTCAGCCTGTAATCCCGCGCCTTTGGGAGGCTGAGGTGAGTGGATTGCCTGAGCCCACGGGTTCGAGACCCGCCTGGGCAAGCGAGACCTCATCTCTACAATAAATAAAAAAATCAGCCGGGCGTGGTAGTGCACGCCTGTAGTTCCAGCTACTTGGAAGGCTGAGGCGGAAGGATCGCCGGAGCCCAGCAGGTGGAGGCTGCGGTGGCCGGGAGCGGCCACTGCACTCCAGTCTGGGCGACAGAGGGAGACTCCAACTCAAAAAAAAAAAAAAAAAAAGAAAGAATCACGGTCCTCACCTTCACAGGATCTCTCCATGTGATAAACCATATCAGTGTCCTAAAGTTGCAAAAGACAAGTCTGTGTCTTAAATGTCATTTGAGGGAGTCAGAGACTCATGGGAAAGCAGTTGCGTTATGTATACAGTCAGCTGGGTATGGTCACGTGGATCCACCCACAATTGTGAGATTCCCAAGGCCATGTATGCTCTACACTCAGGTGGGCGTGGTCACATGGATACACCCACAGTTATGATTCCCAAGGCAATCAATTATCTACAGTCAGGCGGATGTGGTCACGTGGACACACCCACAGTTGTGAGATTCCTAAGGCGATGTGTTCTCTACATTCAGGTGGGTGTGGTCACACAGGTGCACCCACTGTTTTGAGATCTCAGGGCCATTTATTCTCTGCCTCTACTTGAATCATTTGCTTTGCTTTGGCTTAGTCTTCAAGTTCCTCTTGTTTTTCTCAGTCAGACTCTGATTCCTGCTGAGCTTGGCTTAATATTCCTGGCTCTATAACCTGACTATGTCCCTGCTTCCAGTTTTATCTCCTTCAACCATATTTCTGCCTCCTTCCTCGACTTCCTCTTTTAACCCCAATTCCTTTCCTGATAACCCGGACTTCACAGCTGTTAGCAAGTTTTGGAGGACTTTCCTTTAATATATTTAGTATTGAGACATTTCTCTGACTTGCAAAATGAGGTAAAATGCATAGGTCTGCAGAATTTTTCCAAAAGCAGGAGTAGTGAAATTATTAGAAAAATTCCACAAACCAAAAGATATAATCAAGTGGACTGTCTCAAATCTGGGGGAGGTGGTTGACCCGTAATAGACATGTGGGAAAAGTGGCCTCTAGGAAGGAGGAATGTCTAACAATATACCCGAGATGAGTAATTGGCAAACGGCAGGTGTTGTGTCGTACCACTCTGGCGGCTGGTTAGTCCAAGATGGAGGCATTGGCAGTTGGTGTCTGGTGAGGCCTTCTTGTTGCACCTGGCATGGTGGAAGGGCAAATGCAGTGTCCTCATGTGACCAGAGGCAGAAAGGTGTGGGGGCCCATTCAGCTCGCTCCAGCCCTTCCCTAGGGCTGATAATCCCATTTCTGAAGGCGGAGCTCCCGTGAACTAATCACCTCCCAGAGGCCTCTTCACTCTATCACACTAGGCCTTAGGCTCCAGCTCATGAATTCTGGGCCTCACACAGCGAGGGGTAGTCAGGAGCTCAGCGGACAGCCAGAGTCCATGCCAGCATGGGTCTTTCAGAAAAAAGAGACCACCAGGTTTGAAACTCCTATTTGAAATGTGCGGATGTCAGCCTGTTGGCTGCCAGTCGTTCACACCGACTACACGTGAGCTATGCATTCGGGGTGCAGAATGAACGATGGCAGGGGCCCTGTCTCAGTGGACTCACACTCTCTTGACGAGGACTCACATGGCTGCCGTAGAAACCTGCAATTAGACAAAGAGAAACATCACCCAGAGGGTGCCTCAGAGGCGGTCATGCTTGTGTAGAGAAATGGCTAGGTGAATCTATTGGGCTTTTACAAAGGAGATAATTCATGAGTCTTATTTGAAGACAAGAGTAACCCTGTGGAGTGGTGCTATCAGGAGGCAGAGGTAGCGAGGTGGGGGTGGCGGGGTGGAGGTGGGGGTTGGGGGAGAGAGCCTGACTCTAGTGGTTGTAGCAGGAGGAGGTCAACCTTGTTGTCTTTGACCCAAGACCTCAAGGCTTTGAAATGGGAAGGGGTGGGGTGGCAGGATGAGTCCTAAGGACCCCGCTGGCTGTCCCAAGGAAAGATTTGTAGCAGCCTGGAGGTGGGGCCGTGACGGCTAGCATAGAGACATTCAACATTCACCTGCTATATGAGCGCAGGATCCCAAAATACACACCAATTGGGGCACTGATCTTCCCCTGGGTTCCGTGCACGTATTTAATTAATAATGTAATGTCCTGACACAAAAAAGATCGCAAAGTTATCTTTCTATTTGATTTGGCAAAGTATATAATGCGCAGAGAGGTGAGCCTAAGCAGATACTCAAGGACAGGAGTTTATGGTGCCTGCAAGATGCAAGGAGTCCAGCGCGCCTTCAAGTTTTTTCTCCAAATAAAGGTGGCTTCCAACCCCATGTCCTCATTTACGAGCAGTGTGAGGACTCTTCGGCATGTCGTTTGGCTATAACAATTCTTACTATACATTTTTGAATCGCGCTTTTGACAATTTCTTTAACTTTAGATACAGATACACACACGTGCACATGGACTGCGTATGTGTGTTTCTCCTTCGCTTTCTTTGCTCATGTAAAACCAAGCTAAGGAGGCCACTATGCGAAGAGAAAAGACTCAAAATTCAAAGAATGCTTTTATAAAACAGCTTTAAAAAAAGCCACTCCACGTGTCACGTTATATTACTACAATTATGGTGTACATGCACGGGATCAATTTTTTACTGTGTTCTTTACCTTATAGAAACACTGTGTAAGTCTATTAGACAGTGGCCAATTCCTATAGGGAACGCACAAAACCATTTAAGACAAAGTAATTTAAACATGTAGACACGGAAAGGGCAAAGTACAAGAAAACGTTTTTATTTTTTACTTTTCTTTAAAAAAAAAATTGCCACAATGTTTACTAAGACTTGGTTGAATAAAACTGTACAGTAGGAATGAAAAAACTTGAACGTCACATCAAATTATTAGTGAGTTGAAAATTCCCATCAGATCTTAAACAAAAAATGCCCAGTAGCAGCCTAATCAATCATGCATATGTTACGTAGATTAAAAGATGGATGGACCCAAAGGGAAAAAGAGCAGTACGCTCAAGGAGAGAGATGGAAAGAGAGGGAGGGAGGAAAGAACTGGGGGCGGGGGGAGGATGAGGAGGGAGAGGCTTGGCCTCCGTCACAGGCCTTGTGGGATGAGGGAGTGAGTGAACTTGAATTATGAACTAGTTGCACAATTCTTGGTTTCCCCCTGCCAGTTTTGATTTTTGAGCTCTCTTTTGTGGTTGTAAATTCCGTTTCCTTTCTCCTAGCACAACCCGAATCAACTTCCCCCGCTCCTGTGAGCATCACATTGAGACTCTATTCAGTTGATTTATTTTCTTAGAGGGAAAAGTAATTTTCAGCTTAATCCACCAGGGCCACGGCCTCCAGAGCGCCTTGTCCCCCCGCCCCCCGTGGGCCGGGACGGATAGCTCTTGTGGGATCGTGCTCCCACTTCATGCCTCTTCCTCTTCCAAATTCCTCAGTCACTTCCAAAGACAAGCCGACGCTCGCCTTCCATCCCAAGAGGGCACCAGCTGCACATGATCTTGGCCTGTCGTCTCCTGAGCCAGGCTCGGTGGGCCTGGGGGAAGGCCCAGCAGCCTCCACGCCCACTAACCCTTCAGTCACTGTCCAGCGTTTGCAGACGTTCTTACTGTGCTAGCTCTCTGCAATCTCACTCGAACTCTGCGAGGAGCGCTGTGCTGGCATCCTCTCTTTACACAGGAGGAGTGAGCGACTCAGAGAGGTAAAATAGCCTGCCCAGAGCAGCAGTTAGGAACCGGAGCCAGGAGTCCTCCTTCAGGAGTTGGGCTCAAGAGACGATGCTTTGCCACCACCGTGTTTCTTACAGTCCTGGAGAGATGATAATAGCAGCAATAAAAACAAAACAGAAACACGGGGGCATGCTTTGACACCATCTTCAGGTGAGCAGGATGAAGCCCTCCGGGAATGCCAGGGAGGGTGCACCTGCTAAGGGCACGTTTAGCAAAGGTGACCTTGTGTCTTTGAAAATTGGGTGGGGAGCCTTGAGGATGCCGAACCAGCCCTCCCAGCGGGCGCAGTTTCCTTTTGGATGGTCTGCGCTGCTGGGTGTGGAGACGGGGGCTTTGGTGGGACTGTCCTGTGCCCATGCTTACCCTCCCGGGAGGGTTTCCTTGGTGCACATCGAGGCTGCTCAGCTACTCCTGCTTGCTACCTGCCCAGGCTTTCCTGGGTTCACAGTGTGGAGAGCCCCTGGAGGTTTTCTCTGTCACAGTGAAAGGTGCTGCAGGTGACCCCTTCCTTGCAAGGTGCTTCTGAGGATTCCTGAAGGCTTCCTGCTGACCACATCTTCTGCGGTTCCTCTAACAAGCATGGGTCTCTATCTGTGGTTCCTTGATTCTCCTCCATGGTCCCGGGGTCCCCTCTGGGCCTTGTTCGTGGGTCTATCTGCCCCTCACGGTGGCCTGTTGAAGCCGACCCAGGATGCCTCAGTCCAGTCCTCTCACACATGTGGAGGGTCTGGTGCATGGGCCACATGTGGGAACGCAGTATGGTCTCGCCTGGTGGCACGTTCTGGCTGCATCTCCACACAGTGGGTTGTGGCATCTCTCGCCCTGTGGATTGCCCATGAACAGCGGGGTGGGAGGAGCCTCCACGAAGTTGGGAGGATCTGAGGATAATATGCCTCTTTCTCTGGGCACCCTCTCCCCACAACCGGCAAATCCACAGAGACTGCACACAGATGACCGGTTCTCCATGCCTGCAGTGGGACAGGGACAGGAAGTGAATGAAGGGAATGAAGATGTCCCCAAATCAGCTGTGAGGCTGGAGACACAGCTGTGAATATGCCGAAAACTATTGACTGGCATGCTTCAAATGGGTGAATCGTATGATTGTGTGGTGGCTAAATTATATCTCAAGCTGTTATAGGTCCTTACAAAAACGATGAAGGGGAAGACTCCATGCCCACGGGTCTGTGTACCTTGTTCTGATCCTTCCCTGGACCCCAGGCTGGCCACTGATGGCTATCTTCATGTGTAGGTCTCACGAGAACCCAGGGAAATGGCTCCATCCAACTTCTTGGATCATTCTTTGATATTTTCACCATTCAAGTTCTGGAGCCTTTAGAAGCAACTCTGACTTCATCCTCCCAGCTTCCAAATAAAATAAAGCAGACACTCAAAAAATATCTCTCCAGAGATCGCTTTGGTAGTTGTGACAGAGTTGGGATATTTAAGGCAGACGATGTACTGAGTAGAACAGAAAGACTGATCCAAGGAAGAGACAATTCTTCCCATCTGGCAGCCTTCGAACTGATGCGTCAGCATTCTTCTTGCCTTGGAACTCAAACTGAAATGATCCCTTCCTGGGTCTCAAGCCTGCTAGCCTTCAGCTTGGAGTTGGCTCTCCTGGGACTCTGGGTTTTGAACTCAAACTTGAACTAGACCCTAGGCTACACCCTGGGGAAGCCGGGTCTCCAACTAGCTGACTCACCCTGCAGATCTTGGGACTTGCCAACTTCCGTGATCACATGACCCAATTCCTCATAATAAATAACACATAAATAAATGAAGCGTCTGCTGTTTCTGTTTCTCTGGAGAATCTGAATGATACAGGTTTGGGTTCTGAGAGTAGTTCTGGAAAAGCAGAGTTTTTAAGTCATGGGTTGTTTGGGCAGGGAGCAAATCCTTTCTTTGGTATTTTTTGAGGAAATCTTTCAGTACTGAGCAGGTTAGCATGTGAAGGTAGATTCTGTATAAGCTGTAGGGAATAACTTGTGGTCATTACATCTTTTACCTCCAGGTCTATTATGATGGGCAAATAAAAATTGTATACATTGAAAATGTACAGTGTGATGCCTTGACAGGCATACATATTGTGGCATGAGGACCACAATCGAGCTAGGTAACACAATCATCACCTCACAATAGTCACCTGTGTGTGTGTGTGTCTGTGTGTGTAGTGAGACTTCAGTCCTACTTTCTCAGCACTTTTCAAGTACACGTTTTTACTATCTGTAGTCACTCTGCTTGAATTATGTCTCCAGAATTTGCTCATTTTACACCTCCAAGTGTGTTACCTTGTGATTGATGTCTCCCCAGTTCTCCCGCCCAAGCCCCTGGCAGCCACCCTCTGCTCTCTGTGAGAGAGGAGATAGTCAGAAGCTGGTTAGGCAGACAGAGAGGGAGGGTCTTGAGGAGACTTAACACCTGCGAGAATGTCCCCTGCCCTGCACCCATTATCTAATCATTGGCTGGAAATGTGGTTAAGAACATCCTTTCAACCCAAAATGTACTACTAAAAAGGACTTTTTGCTGCTTAAATGAAAGCTTAACTAAATGTCCTAACTTGACCTCGGCTTATTGTAATATCATTAACATTGAGGTTTTACCCTCCTGAGCGGACTTCTCTGTGGTAGTTATAGGTAATATTCAAGATGGAGTAACTTTGGTCAAATACCCGCAGCACAATAAGAATTGGGTCTCAGGAAATAAGGGGTGGATGAGATGTAAATGAGAGGAATGCCCCCCCAAAAGATAAGATAAAAACCACAAAAAAACTCCTAGTGCCTGGTTACGCATTTCAGATTCCCTCTTTTTCTGGAGAGCTTTGTTGCTTAATAAACTCCTTCCTTCACTCATCCTTTGGGTGTCCGTGTTCCTTAATCTTCTTGGTCATGGGACAAGAACCCAAAGTTGCTGGTCTAAGCTGACAGTGGAGTTCAAAACTCCTGCAACATCCGTCTCTACGAGAGCCACTTTATGAGCTCCGCTATGAGTGAGATCACGCGGCATTTGCTTTTCTGTGTCTGGCTTGTTTTATGTAGTGTATTGTCTTCCAGCTTCATCATGCTGTTGCACATTGCTGTGGGTCCTTCTTTTTATAATGCTGTGTGACAGTATTCTGTGGTGCATATATGCTACATTTTATTTATCCATTTATCTGTCAATTGACACGTGGGTGCTTTTTATATGTTGGCTATAGGGAATAACAATGGATATTGCAACTATTCAGGTGCAGTGAACACGGGAGTGCAGATAGCTTTTCAACATACCGATTGTATTTCCTTTGGATATATTCCCAAAAGCCCGACTGGTGGATCATGTAGTAGTCCCATTTTTAATTTTTTGAGAAATTTCCATTCTGTTTGCTATAATGGCTGTACCTATGTACATTCCCACCAACAATGTATAAAGACTCTCTTTTCTCCACATTCTCACCAAAACTTGCAACCTTTTCACTTTGTTAATAACAGCCAGCCTGACAGGTGTGAGGTGATATCTCATGATGGTCTTGACTCACACTTTCCTGGTGATTAGTGAGACTGAGCACCTTTTCAAATACTTGTTGGCCATGGTATGCCATCATTTCAGAAATGCGTCTGCAGATCCTTTGCCTATTTTTAAATCAGGTTGTTTTCTTGCTATTGAGTTGTATGAGTTTCTTATATATTTTGGAGATTGACCCATTATTGAATTTATGGTTTGAAAACATTTTCTCCCATTCGGTGAGGTGCCTTTTTATTTTGTTGTTTTCTACACTGTGGATAACTTTCTTTATTTGATGTCGTCCAATTTGCTTATTTATGCTTTGCTGCTTGTGCTTTTAACATCATATCTGAGAAATCATTGTCAAGACAAAAGCAAGAAAAATTTCTGTTTCTGTGGCACATTGGTGGTACAGTGGTGAGCATAAATGCCTTCCAAAATTCCTGTTTCTTCCAGGAATTTTACACTTTCAGGTCTTACATTTAAATTTTTAATTCATTCTGAGTTGATTTTAGTTTATGAAGAATACAATTATTCTTATTTTTTTGCATGTGGTTACCCAATTTCCCAAACACATTTATTGAAAAGACGATCCTTTAGCCATTGTGTTTTCTTGGACCCTCTGTCAAAGATTAGTTGACAGTATATGCATGGATTTGTTTCTGGGTTTTCTATTCTGTTCCACTGGTCTATGTGTCAGCTTTTATACCAGAATTATGCTGTTTTGTTTACTATAACTTTGTAAGATAATTGGAAATCAAAAGGTGTGACGCCTCCAGCTTTGTTCTTTCTAAAGATTGCTGTAGTTATTTGCAATCTTTTGTGGTTCCACACAAATTGTTGGATTTCTTAAAAAATGTTTGTGAAAAATGCCATTAAATTTTGATAGGAACTGTGTCGAATCTGTAGATAGCAGAGTAGTATGGGTGGTGTAGTAGCTAGTGCTGCAGTAAGGAAGCATGGATATTTTTAAAGAATTTATTCTTCTGATCCATGAACACAGGAAATGCTTTCATTTACAAGCATGCACCACTTATCAATGGGGATATGTTCCAAGAAATGTACCACTAGGCAATTCTGTGGTTTTGCAAGCATCGCGAGTGTACTTACACATACTTAGATGGTGTAGCTTCCTATACCCGGACTACATGGTATATATAGCCTTTTGCTGCCAGACTAAAAATCTAAACAACATGTTACTGTACTGAATACTGCAGGCAGTTGTAACACAATGGTGAGTGTTTGTTTGTGTACCGAAACCTAGAACAGGTACGGCAAAAACACAGCAACATAATCTTAGGGGACTGTCGTTGACGGAAATATCGTTGTGTGGTACATGACTGTGTTGGCTCTTCTCCAATTTCCTTCATCAGTGTTGAACACTTTTCGGGGCTTTCATCTCCTTGGTTCAATTTATTTTTAAGTATTCTATTTGTTTTTTAGTTTATTATAAATACGATTATTTTCTTAGCTTCTTTTTGGAAAGTTTGTTGTGAGTGTCCAGGAACTCAATGATTTTGCATGTCGATTTTGTGTCCTGCAACTTCATTGAATTCCTGTACTCGTTCTAACAGTTTTTTGGTGGATCCTTGAAGAGTTCCTATACTTAAGGTCATGTCCTCTGTCAACAGCCAGTTTTGCTTCTTCCTTTTTCATTTGGAAGCCTCTTGTTTCTTTTTCTTGCCTAATTGCTCTGGCTGGGACCTCCAGCGCTGTGGTGAATAGAAGTGGCCAAAGGGGCATCCTTGTCCGGTTTCACATCTTGGAGGAAAAGACGCGTACTTCTCACCACTGAGTGTGCCGTCAGCCGTGGGCTTGTGATATGTGGCCTTTGTTCAACAAAAGGGAGCAGGTTGGCTCAACCTAGTTCTACGATCTACTATTTCTTAAATGTCAGAGGACTCATTATGCATTAATTCAACTAAAATTAAGTTTAATCAAATTATACACAGAAATAATATATCTTTGCAACACTAACAATATACTTTACTTTGAGTGAAATGAGAGTGATCCCTACATATTGTGCATTTTGATGACCATGTGCATATTTATTTTAAAATCTTGAATAACTTAGAAACTGGTTTGTATTAAGAAACAATTCTTAGCAACAATAACAATATAAACAGCAGAAACTCCTTGGAATTATGTATTGTTTATTTACTTATTCCATTAGATAAACTTTGTAAAATGTCTAAGTGTCTGGCTACTTCTAAAAAAAATGAGTTAATTTTAAAGTTATTTCAAGGCCTTTCACAAACCATAGAGTTCAGACAATGGTCATCATGGATGCTAAGACTGTTAGGTAAATGCTTGTTGGAGAACAGATTGTTCACAGTTTCAAAGTCTCTCCAAAGATTACTTATTAATTTCAAAATAATTTCTTTAAAATGATGAGATCTGGGGTCCACACTTTGAACAATTCCCAAATTTAACATCACCAGTATTGGAACAGTCTGACATTTTGCATCTTAACATATACAATAAGAAGGATACAACATTACCTGTGTTAAGTTCTTGTGGGAAAATCAGTTTTGCCTGGACACAATTATGGGGCGACAACCAGAAAATATTTAGAACATGTGACAGTCTATAAAACTACTGGTTGGACTCTAAAAAACTAATGTTATAAAAAAAACAAACAAGAAAAGAACAGAAACCTCTTCAGATTAAAATAGAAAATTAGTGAGGCTGAGCATTTTTTCACATATGTGTTGACTGCTTGTATGTCTTCGTTTGAGAAGTGTCTTTTGCCCACTTTGGAAATAAAGTAAAATTTAAAAAGATAAAGATCAAGACTCTCCTAAACATAACAAAAGAGGAGAGAGAGAGGGCGTAAGGGTTGATGAACTACCAATGGGTGCCATGTTCACCTTCTGGGTGGTGGGCTCAGTAGAAGGTCAAACGTCACCATCACACCATATACCTACGTAACAAACCTGCACATGCACCCCTTGAAGATAAAATTAAAAATTAAATTGCTGTTTAGTTAAAAAATAAATTAAATAAATAAGTAAACTGAAAGGGAATAATTAAATACATTGTGTAAACCGGACTGGATACCAGATTAAAGAGAAATGAGACAAATTTAGACACTCAGCAGATATATAGGGCACTTGAGGGCATCTGTTAAATTTAAATATGGACCCCATATTAGATAAATGTATCATTATTTTCTTAGGCATGATAATGACTTTATGGTTATGCAAGAAAAAAATGTCCTTAGGAAAAGCACACTGAAGCATTTAAGGATAACGTTTCATGATGTCGGTAATTTATCTTTACTGGTTCCACATTGCTCAAATATACACACATACAGGAAGAGAGTTAGGCCAAGTACAGAGGCTCATGTGTGTCAACCCAGTACTTGAGGAGGCTGAAACACTTGGAAGGATAGCTTGAGCCCAGAAATTCAAGATTAGCTTGGGCAACATAGCAATACCTCTAACTATGTAAGAGAAAAAAACCAAAAAGGAGATATAACAAAATGGAACAAAAATGCTAGAAATTTAGAGGAAGGCTATAAAAGGGTCATTAACACTAATATTTTAATTCTTTTTTAAGTCTAAAAGTTTTCAGAATCAAAACACAAATAAAAACATTTAATAGTTAATGAAAATCTGAATTTTGGATTTTCTGAGATATGTTGGGTTCCCAATTGTAGTAATCCTAGGCCAGAACAAATAGGATATGTTCTACTAGAAAAAATGTCAGTCATAATTCTAAAAAGGTGATCTCAAGAGAGTAAAAGCATAAATGTGGTGGCAATAAAAATGTACATTTAAATCTCCCACCTGTAAGGCAGTGTTTATGTGAGGGTTCAGAAAGTGGGTGGCTTTTTACGTGTTTTCTCTGTTATTTAAGATGACTAAACAGATGCTGGAGAGGATGCGGTGAAAAGGGAACAACAACAACAACCAAAAAGATGACTAAACCATTTAAGATGATTTGATATATTTGTGATTTTAGTTTGAGGGAGTTTTTAAGAAAGAGTTATGATATTTAAATATTTTAAACCATCTTAATTCTTATTGTTAGTTCTTTTTCTTAGTTACGTATGGTATGCATACATTTTTAGAGATGTAGTAGTTAAGGTCGAAAGGCTTATTAACTGTATAATGGGTTTATAAGATACATTGCACAGCAGCAACTGAATGCATAAGAAATAAAAGCAATATCACAATATCTTATCAGGATATAAATAAGACATAGTCAACATATAAAGAGCGTACCACTCAATTCTTAATCACCTGGTTTCATTCTTTTAAAGCTTGCTGGAATTTTGCATAGGTCAATACAAGGGGAAACTGACATTTTTTTCAGTACTCATTTTTCCAAGTCATAAACATACAGTCATCTTTTGACATTTGAGGGAGAATTGCTGTTGATACCAAAATCTGCATATGCTCAAGCTCCTATACAAAATGGCATAGTATTTGCATATAACCACGTACACCCTCTCATAGACTTTAAATCATCTCTAGATTACTTACAATACCTACTGCAACATAAGTACTGTACACATAACTGTTATATGTATTTTTTGTTTTTTACTGTTGTGATTTTTGCTTTATTTTATTCTTTAAATACCTTTGATTATTGGTTGGTTGAATCCATGAATGTAGGGCCTGTGGATACAGAGGACAGACTATATTTAACTCAGCATTTTGCTAGGTTGTCTTTGGTATCATTTAGTGGAGTCTTATGTGAATTCTAGCAATGTTTTACGTTTTCTGGAAAGACATGCACCTTTTTGTTAGATTCATTGCTAAACATTGGTGAATTACAGTGCCATTAAAAGGGTTTAAATCTTATGACTTTGCTTGCTAATTATTGCTGAGGTAGAAGAACATAGCTGAGTTTTACACAGAGACTTTGTAACTAGCAACTTTGACAAATTCACTTATTAATACTAGTCTTTTGACTTGTTTTGGATATTCTATGCCTTCAGTCAAATTATTTGCAAGTGCTGACAGATTGTTTTCTTTACAATTCTTATGGATTTTATTTATTTTTTCTTTGCACTGTTACATGATGCAGGATTTTCCATACAATGTAAATATAGATACAGTATGAAGCATTCTTGTCTTGTTCCCAATATCAAAGGGTAAGTTTTTAACATCATACCACTAAGAGTGTGTTTGCTGTGGGTTCTTTGTCATACCCAGTCTTAGTTCGATGCGCTGCTAGAAAGGAATGCCTGAGGCTGGGTCATTTATAACGAAAAGAGGTTGGTTTGACTCTTAGCTCTGCAGACCGTGCAAAGGCGTGGTGCCGGCACCTGCTTACACAGAGGCCTCAGGTTGCTTCCATCCGTGGAGGAAGGGGAAGGGAGGCGTTGTGAGCAGAGACCTCATGGTGAGAGAGGAGGCAGAAGAGATGAAGGGAGGAGCCTGGCTCTTTTTAACAAGGTCTCTAGGAACTGAGTGAAAAGTCTCCAGGCCTCTCCCAGGGGAATTGGTCTATTCATGAGGAATCTTCTCCATGACCCAACACCCTTTCCCAAGGGCCTACCTTCAGAATTGGGGATAAAGTGTCCACATGAGGCTCAAGGGAACAAACACCCAAACTGCTGTATACTCAAGATCAGATTTTTAATGTTTTTAATGTTTTCTATGAGTTGCGCGTGTGTGTTTCTTTTCAATTCCGAGGGATGATGAGTGTTACTTTCACTGAGATATTTGGGTTTTTTCTTTATTTTCCTAACATAGTGAATCAAATTGATAGAATTTTGAATGTTTGGATGTTATACTAACCTTATGCTTTTTGAATAAATCCAGTATGGTTTCAATGCATTCTCTCTCATATGTACACACACACACACACACACACACACACACAGACAGATATAAACACACAAACCCAATTAACATGGCCCACCTATTTTGTGTGGAGTTTTGCATCTGCATTTTTGATAGATTGTTATGTAATTTCTCATTTTGTGTATTATTTTCAGGTTTTGAGATAAAGGTTGTGCTGGTCTCATAAAGAGTGCTTAAGAATTACACAAGATTCTTGTTATTTTTTTCCTTAAATGTTGGGTAGAATTCACAGGTAAATTCATCTGGCTTTGGGATCTCTTTGTGAAAAGGTTTTTAACTGGAGTCAATTTTTAAAATAGATACTGTAGTCTTTATTTTTTACATTTGGTCTAATAGGTTTTTCAAAGTCTTTGCTGACATTATCTAAGTTTGCAAACTTATTTATATAAAGATGTTTCAGATATCTTCTTGTTGTAAAATGTACAGTTTTTTGTGTTATGTGTGTATCTTCATTTTGGATGTTGGTACTTTGTGTGTGTGCTTATTACTTTGATCAGTCTTGCTAATTAATGTCATTTACCTTTTCAAATAATCTTTGTATTCTTTGCCTCCTCTAATGTATACATTCATATTTCACTGATTTCACTTTTTACTTTTTATTATATCTTTCCATTAATTCTTTGTGTTTAATTTGCTTTTTTCCCCTAACTTTTTGGAATGAATACTTAAAATATACTTAAAACATGATTTTTCATCCTTTTATCTTTCCTGTGCCTTTAAAACCATACATTTTCTCATCACGGGTCTCCTTGTATTGTTACATGATGCAGGATTTTCCATATAATGTAAATACAAATATAATAGGAAGCATGCTTGTCTCATTCCCAATATCAAAGGGCCAGCTGTTACCATCATACCACTAAGACTATGTGCTGTGGGTTCTTTGCGGTACCCAGTCTTAGTCCATTTGTGCTGCTAGAAGGGAATGCTCTAAGTTTTTTTATGTCTAATTTTTTATAGTTCAGCATAAAAGACTTTCTGACTTTTATTTTCATCACTTTTTGAATCATTATTATCTAGAAGTATATCATTTGGGGTATAAACCTTCAAAATTTCTCCAGTTATCTTTTTCTTGTGGACATGACGTATGATGCATGTGGGTAAACGTTGAATGTGAATATGTAAAGAGGTTGAATTGTTTTGTAAGTTGGGTAGAGTATTCTACACATGTCAGGAAAGACAGGTTAGTTAACTGTGATTATAGGGTCTGTATCCATATAGATGTTTTGACTGTATTTTCAAACAATTGTTGAGTGATACATGCAACAACTTTTCGTCATAATCATAGGAGCCTTGTGGATTTGCCTACTCCTGCTTTGGGTTCTGTTAACTTTTTAAAAAATATACTTTGAGGCTATGTTACTAACTGTATATATTTCTGGTTGTTTGGATAATTTATATTATAGTATAACTATTTTTTCTTATAATTATCTTTCTGTAAAGTCTACTTTTTCTGACACTGTACAGCTTACATCACGTTTCCATTGGTAAGTATTTGCTTAGGATTTCACAGTCTATCTCGTTACTTTTTCTTATTTTTTGGAGTTGGAGCCTGACTCTGTCGCCCAGGCTGGAATGCAGTGGCACGCTCATGGCCACCCCAGCGTTGACCTACTGGGCTCAGGCAATCCTTCCACCTTAGCCCTCTAAGTAGCCGGAACTACAGGTGCCTGGCTAATTTTTTTATTTTATTGTGGAGATGAAGTCTCACCAAGCTTCACAGGCTGTTCTCGAACCCATGGGCTCAGGCAATCCTCTCAGCTCGGCCTCCTGAAGTGCTGGGATTACAGACTTGAGCCACTGCGCCCGGCCTATCTGCTTACTTTTAACTTTGTTTCACTCTTATATTTAAGGTGTGCATCTTATAATCAGCTTAAATGTGTATTTTAATCCACTCTGATGGTCTTCATATGGCAGTTGAAAATATTAATCTGTTTATATTTAATGTAACTACTAATAATTTGGGCTTAAATCTTATTTTTTGCTTCTTATTTGTCCTATAATCTATATACCTCTTCTCTTCTCTATATTTTCTTCCTTTTTGGATTAATTAATTGTTTTATCTCATTTTCCCCTCTGCATGAGATACACCTGCTCAGAAATGGATCCTTTCTCATGATCCATTCCTGGGCAGGTGCATCAAACTCCCATCTGTGGAGGGAGTAGGTTCTCATGGCTTAAAGCCACACACTTCTCAGAGGAGCTGCCCTCTGCCAGTGGGGTTCACACAGCTGGAGATGCCTGGGCCACTAGCTCACATGGGCAGCAGCCACCGGTGACTGGCTGAAGTGGCGGGTGCAAGCCTGGTCCCCTTGGTTAAAGTTGAGGAATCACTGCCACCAGGGTGCTCAAGAATGTCCCATGGGATCAGGCTGAGACTGGAGTCCTCCTGACACTGCAGCTTTCCCCACTTCCTCCCCTGCTCTGTTCCACTTTCCTGACTCCTCACAGGGTCCTTTGCGGTTGCCTCCTCAGTCATCAATCCCACAAGCTCCATTTCCAGGGCGTCCAACCTAAGACACTCTCTCAGGGTGCATGTTAGTTACTCAGTCTTCTGTCTTTCTTTTACTGGTGATCCTAGAGATTACAGTATTCGTTCTCAACTTTCAGAAAAGTAGATGATTTTATATATTTCACCATAATCTCAAAATAATTTTACTGAATGAATGAATAACGTTGCGGTGCCGTGGACAGTGCCCATGGCTGAGAACATTAGCTCCATTTACCCCTCTCACTCTCTTGGCCTTACTTCCTCATGCATGTCCATCATAGCTACTTTTTCATGCAAATGTGCATCCTCATTTACGTCGGTTTGCTACTTGTTCTATTAGCTGTTGGACGAAGCCTGTTCACGTCTTCTTCGATAAGTTGCTTTTCTAGGAATCCTATCTCAGACTCCGCTTTTATGACGAGGGACCCCAAAAACCCCAGAATTATCGTTTGGAGGGTAGCCCCTTGCAGTACACTTGGAACTTGTTCCTCCCTTCAAATGGCCAATCAAAGTTTTCATCTGGAAGTTTTGAGAAGGTCGCATCACAGTTTGCAGAAGAAACATCCTGAGTTGTGGCAAACTGGCGACCGGTTCTTCCACCGTGAGAACATATCTGCCTAGACCGTGTTGAGCGTTCGGCAGTTTTTGACCCCAAAAATGCAGGACCTCCATGCCCCACCCTCCCTACTCACCCAATATTGCCTTGATCGACCTTTTTTTGTTTCCCCGGACGAAACAAATCCTCAAAGAGAAATGTTTTGCCAATGTGGAAGGGGCGAAACAAAAAACGGCAGAAGCACTAAAAGGCATTGAAACTGATGAGTTCAAAAACTGTTCTGAGTGATGGAGAAAGCATCTCGATAGGGGTATCGCATCTGATGGACAGTACTTGGAAGGTGACTGAAGTTTAAACATGGAAGAATAAATACACAATTCTGTATAAGTAAATTCCTTTTTTGTGTGTTCCCCTTGTATAAAATCTGACTTGAAACATAATTTATTGGCATATGTTTAAAATATTATTATTTTTTAGGCAGTCAGTATTCATTTAGATTTGCTTTATGTTTTTGTTTTTTGTAGAGACAAGGTCTCATTATGTTGCCCAGGCTAGTCTCAAATTCCTGGCCTCAAGTGATCCTCCTGCCTCAGACTCCCAAAGTGCTGGAATCATAGGCGTGAGCCACTGTGCTCAGCCTAGCTTTACTTTCTGATTTACTCTTTCCGGTGAGGACCAGAGCCCTGGAATTCCAGTGAGGACCCCAAGAGGTCTGAGGCACAGGTATGGCCATCTGATTTGTAGGACCTGAGTCGCTGCTACTTTACTTTGCTGAGGATAAACTCTCCACGCTCATTCCAAGACACAGCCGGGTATGCATCCGGACCAGGGGAATGGGACTCCCTCTTGTCTGGCCTGGCATTCCCACTCGTGCTTCCACCAGCACGCCCCATTGGTAGAGGCAGCTTACACCTGGGTATTGAGGCAAACTGGGAGCTTTGGCTTCCCCTTGCTGACTGTGGGTGTGGCATGTTTCATGGCCATTTGTTTGCAGTCACAGGTATTTCTGTGCACAGGGGCCCAGTCTAACTTTTTCTTAGAAGAATCGGTGTTCTTTTTGAGATTTGTCAGCATCTACCCAGGGGCCCTTGAGATAACCTACGTCTTCCACAACTTCCAGTGAAAGGCATAGCAGTGACCTACCGACCCAAGACATCTGGGCGGCCGCTCCTGGCCCATGGAGATGCTCAGACCCATGGTCAGGCCGTCTCCTCGCACCTGCACGTGGTCAGCTCAACTCTCTGAGATGAAACTTCTGGGAAAAGAAGGGTGGGCCAGGATGGGCACGCCGTGCAGATTCTACCCTGTGTCTGCTGCAGAGATCTCACTGTGCAGGAGTCTGCGCCGGGCTCATGGGCGACACACTGTTTTCAAGGCACCACTACGTACACAGTCCTAAATGCTATGCAGGTCAGTATCAATTGTCCATGAGGCACTAACGGTGGGATAGGAATATTGTGCAAAACCAGGTCAAAAATATCAAGAGTTGGCATAAACCAACCCTTGAGTTTTCACGGGAACAGCAAAAATACATTTGGAAAATTTTTCTGGAAACGAATAATTGATGTTTGATGATTTTTAAGTGTAGGGAGTAGAGGGAAGGAGGGGCAGAGATCCCCTAAAGAATACATGATCCCTGTAGCAGTCAATCATTGCAGCCACCCTGGGCGCTGAGAGGGTTAACAGCCGTTAGTGTGCCTGCAATATCCTCTGAAATTCTTTTGCTGGTTTTCCGATTGTTTTGCTTCAGAACTTGATGATATATAATTTTGATTAAAAAGAAGAAATAATCAGGTTGCTTTCTATGCCAAGTTTGTTCTTATCTGGTTGCTATGACAATCTTCTTTGACAGTTATTTTTTTCCCTCTTTTGTGGATTTATCTCCTTTTGATGTTATAAAAAGAGTTTTCCTAGGTAAGGAGTTTGATTTTTTTTTTATGCTTAAAGGATTTTTAAGAAATAAAAAAAAGCTTTTAGTTAAAGTCTCCACATTCCAGGGTGTCATGTCTTGCTTAAGATTAAAATGAAAAAGTTGATATCTCTTATAAAAAATAAAAAACGGTCTTTGGAGAATCTAAATTTTTATTTCTTCCATATTGTATGGGATAATTGCATCCTCTGACATTGTTCTGTGCACAAAAAGCCTCATTTTTTCATTTGATTTTTGTCTTATTATTTTAAACAATGAGACACCGCCCTAGACTCTAGTTCATCAGGAAGGGTGGATTTTAACAAAGAGATTACTAGACTACAAGTTAAAAACCTAAATTCTTACCTGAATTTTATCACTAAAAATTGGTTTGACCTTGGAAAAAATAAACTATTCTGTTTGTATTATGAAACAAATTCACTTAAAATATTTTATATAGTAGTCTGTAGAAATGTATTAGGATTTTAATTATAATTGCTACGGGATATTTGCCACACAAAAATCACCTGGTCTCCTGCTAGCTGTGATTTCTTTCTTTTTAGAAAGAAATCGCTAAACTATATGATTCTTTCTGATTTTAAAACTATATAACTTTGTTTGCAGTCCCTTTCCATTCAAATTTTAGTTATCTACTTGCAGCATTTTAAAAATAATTTTCTCTGTGTCTTCTGTGAATTGTAACAAATGCGGTCACCAAACACGTATTCGGTTTCTTTTGTCTCCCAAGCACATGCTCTGCATTCTTCCCGGTGAACTGAAGTCACATCGATGTTTCCAGAGAGCCATAATGGGCAGAGACATCACTCATGTTGAGAACAGAGGTGACCCTGTTGATTTAAAGCAGAAGAGAGCCATAATTAGGTGGCAGCATAATGAGTTTGTTTTATCCAGATGTTTCTGAATTTACTTCTTGGAGGATTTACTAAGCAATATTGGCGAGTCCTGTGTTCTCAAACCTTAGCACGCACTAGCATCATGGTAGTAAGATACCTGTAAAGCTCCTTGTAAAAATATCCTTGGCAGCCGGGCTTGGTGGCTCAGCCTGTAATCCCGTGCCTTGGGAGGCTGAGGTGAGTGGATTGCCTGAGCCTGCGGGTTCGAGACCCGCCTGGGGAGGCGAGACCTCATCTCTACAATAAATCAAAAAATTAGCCGGGCGTGGTAGCGCACGCCTGTAGTTCCAGCTACTTGGAAGGCTGAGGCGGAAGGATCGCCGGAGCCCAGCAGGTCGAGACTGCGGTGGCCGGGAGCGGCCGCTGCACTCCAGTCTGGGTGACAGAGTGAGACTCCAACTCAAAAAAAAAAAAAAAAAAAAAAATTCATAGTGTAAATACTTTTTTGCCATGTATTTAGGTTCTATGTAGTTTGAAAAGTTTGCTTTTACTTGATAGCATACTATTCACAAAGTTAATAACAGTTGCTAGAGTAACAGATACTCACCAAGAAATCAAGTTTGGTTTTTGCAATTATTGTTCTCATTGTACGTTGATGTCTACTTACTGTGAGGTGGATTGGAGAAGAAAGGCAGGAAAAGTTCAAGGGAGTCCTCTGGTAAATAATTCTCCCTTTCCTTGGCAGCAGTTCTTCTTTTCTTAGACTTGAGAGAGAGGATGCTTGTATATTGATGCTAAAATGTCTTACAGGCAGTAGAACCTAAATCTATATCTGTTCCTAAAGTATAAAAGTAAATAGAACTTAATGCTTAAAAATGGTACAATTTATGTTGTGTATATTTTACCAAAATTTCTTTTTTGTAAAAAGTAAATATAAGGCCATAAAAGAATAATTATTAAAATTTTTTAAATATTTATTCAGGATGGCAGTCAGTCAAAATTAGGAGGAGAGACAGTGGACATGGACTGTACGTTGGTTAGTGAAACCATTCTTTTAAAAATGAAGAATCAAGAGCAGAAGGGAGAAAAAAGTCCAAGTAAGATTTGTTTTTGCTTTTATTTTAATAAAAATGTAGAGTAAAGTTTGTAGTTGTACCATGCACTGAATAGCCCAAGTGACCTCTTAACCAGGTTTTTTTTTTTCTGTTGTTAATTTTATGTTCCTCCTAGGAAAGCTCTGTTTCAGTATTTCAGGAAAAAACTCTTTAGTCAAAATAATTTTATTTTGGAAAAGATTCGGATGACTTCCAGGGATCAGCAAATGGCAGCGAGCTGCCAGTTTTATAAATAAAGTTTTACTGGAGCTCAGGGTCATTTGTTTGTTTATGTGTTGCTTATGGCTGCTTGTCCATGCAGTGGCAGAGTTGAGTAGTTGGTGCAGACACCTCATAGCCCCACATGTCTAAAATGCTTACTGTCTGACCCTGCAATAAAAAGTTTGCTGTTTCCTAGTGTAGATATTTTTTAGAAATGGTATAACAGGGAATCTTAAAAGTCCAGTTTATTAGAATTGTGATTTTCTAAAGCAATTTGACAGGGAAAGACAGCAAATTTCTACTGAGAATCTAAATTAGTCTTGATTCACACATCAGCACTAAGAATGATGGTATGTATGCTGAGTTCATCTGCTGTATTCTGCCTTTACTAATAAGGTGATTCGTCCAGATTAGTGCTCTACAGTCTTTTGTAGTGAGAAACTGTTAATTCTTCACCCAAAACCTTGATTTTTCCAAAACAGGTGGGAGCAATGGGAAGATTCTGGTTAGCATTATCTTAACAGCAGCCCTAACGTAGAGGAAGGTGACATAAGAACAGCTAGACTAGAACAGTTGTCATTTTTCACTCTTATGTCTTACCACATGATGCAGTGCGAAAGCAGGGGCATTTCTCAAGGCTCATCTGTCAGAAACTGAGTGCATGCAGACTGTGTGCGCGTTTTCAATCTTCTGCTGAATTTTCTGTAGTCTGCCTGTTCAGGACCAAAAAATAAAACAGCAGTCTTGCCCTGGCTTCTTTTGAATCAACTTACTTCTTGCTGCCTTAAATGCAGTTAAGTGAGAAAAAATTTTAAGGTTTAATAACTGTTTAATCATTTATTAAATATCAATTAAAAATTCTGTACTATGGCCAGGTATGCTGGCTCATGCCTATAATCGCAGCATTTTGGGACACCAAGACAGGAGGATTGCTTGAGCCCAGAATTTCGAGACAAGCCTAGGCAACATAGCAAGATCTCATCTCTATTTTTTAAATTTTAAAAAATTAACCTAGCATGGTGGCACATGCCTTTAGTCCTAGCTGCTCAAGAGGCTGAGGCAGAAGGATCATCTGAGCCCCGGAGGCTGAGGCTACAGTAAGCTGTGATTATACTATTATACTCCAGCCTGGGCAACAGAGATCCCAAACTCCAAAAATATATATATATATATATATATATATATATACTGGGAAATATTCTAGGAACTGGAGGTAATGAATAAACAGAACAAAAGTACCTACCTCATGTCACTTACACTCTAATGAAAGAGAAACAAGCAAGTCTGTATATGATAGATAATGGTAAGTGCAGGAGAAAGATAAGCCAAGTGAATGAGAGAGTACCCAGACTGGGAGAGGTAGTGGTTATGTTACAGAATGGTCGTGGTAGGCCTGTGTTCTATCATATTTGGTAGCCAACTTGATGTATTCTTTTTTTTTCCTTGAACTCTGGTGTTTTAAAAGGTATGTTAATATAATGGGGAAAGTAGTTAGATCTCTGAAGATGAATTTGTCACTTTTGCATATCAAATATGTCCTTGAATTCATTGTTTCTATTAATACTAAGCTACCAAGTACTAATGATGAAGCAAGAGATGCTTTTTTTTTTGCTACTTCATTAGAAAAATAGGCATGAGTAAAGGACATTTAAAGCTATAACATAAAGCCTTTATAAATGTACAGTAACCATCCAGACATGTACAAATTGTAAGAATTGAACCGCGTGTATAAAAATCATGATTTAAAAGTGTCTTAAACACTTTATTACATACATTCTAGTTTGTTACCCACTTGCAGTCACTGAATTAACACTCGTAATATTACAGCTTACAACTGATATATTTAGAATCATCTTTTTAACTTGGTCCGCAAACACTTCACTACATACGTCATATTCTGAAACCCTCATTGTAATCATGTTTTAAAGAAGTGTCTTTAAACACTTCGTTACATAAATTACAATGTTACTTATAGTCACTGTATTATCACTCTTAACAAGCCACTTGGGATTAACACTCTTAGAATCATCTTTTACATGTGCCTACAAGTACTTCACTGCCTACATTGCATCTATTCAGTGAAAGAACACATTTCAAAGTAAAGTCTGTAATTCACATTTTAAGAACCATGTATTAAGAAGTGTCTTTAAAGACCTCATTACATTATTTTAGGGTAGTTACCATAAGTTTTATGTTGATCTACATAGAAAACAAAAAGCTCGCTTGTTGTCCTAAGCCAGTGTTCTTTCACATAGATGAAGAAAGAAAAATGAATGACAGCTTGGAAGACTTGTTTGATCGGACAACACATGAAGAGTATAAATCCTGTTTGACAGATAGTTTCTCTCAAGTAGCAGATGAAGAGGAGGAATTGTCTGCTGCCACAAAGAAACCAAACAGTAAGGCTATTTTCTTTTAATTATGGCATCTCAGTTACACTGAGTCCAGCGAATTAAGTTGTCAGGCTAATTAACAGAGTCTTGATGAGGTATATCAACAATTAAAGTTTTATGTTTCTTGTATAAATTTCTTCCTCAGTTGTTTTTTAATTTTGAGATAATTTGACACTATCAAAAAGTTCCAAAAAATAGTTCAGAGGGTTCTCCTATACCTTTCATTCAACTTCCCTTTATGTTGACATCTTACATAGCCATAATTTATTAGAACTAAGAAATTATTAGCCAGGTGTGGCGGCACATGCCTATAGTCCCAGCTACTTGGGAGCTTGAGCCTAGGAGTCTGAAGCTGCCATGAGCTATGATCACACCACTGCACTCTTGCCCAGGCAATAGAGTGAGACCCCTCCATTCAAAAATAAAAAGAACTAAGAAATTAATGTAGGTTTGAGGCTATAAATTTCTTTATAATCTACAAAGACATGTATAAATGTTTCAAGAAACTTCTGTTAATTAACAAATTAATAATTATAATAAAGTAGAAGGAGAAACTTTTGCGGAAAACTCAGATTCACTTTCTGCTATGAATGTTTTACCTTTCCAGACGAAATACCTAATGTAACTGTATGCATATCAGCCCTATTATGTGTTTCACTAGGGGCAGTAATTTATATAATGTAGGGTAGTGATCAAAAGAAGAATACTCTATGAAACTGAAATTCTTAAGTAGGTAATCTGGATTGAAAATTAGTTAAAATTCTTGCTAAATATCTTATTTTTGTGTGGTGAGTAAAGCAGTCAGAATTTTTAATCTAATGCAAAGATTGTTTTGTACTAGTTTATGAACATACCTTTAAGTGATAGTCCTTAGCTCAAAGAAAATGAGACCCAAACCAAAGATACAGAACAGTAGGCTTTTGCTTGCTTAGTCTATAGCAAAAGTTTAATCAAGTAAATTTTGTAATAAAAAACTTGCAGCTCTTCAGTACTGGATATGTTTTTTTCTCCAAGAAGAACCTTTTTCAAATTGATTTTGCTTCAAAGAAAAAAATACATGTATATAATAAGAATATATATAAAAAGAATATATATATTCTCTCTCTATATATATAGCATCGTTGGATGCTTGTGAGGATTTGCTACATAAGTATATTAAATGAAGGTGAGGTTTGGGCTTCTGATGATCCCCCACAACCCTACCAGTAAAAGACATAGTATCCAGTGGGTGGCTGTGTGTCTCTTATCACCCCTCCCTCCTTTAGAACTGCCCGCCATCTGCTGTTCCCGTCCTTGTGCCCATGTGCCCACTTGTGAGTAAGAACATGCAATATTCAGTTTTTTGTTTCTGTGATAATTCACTTAGAATGATGGTCTCTAGCTGCATCCATGTTGCTGCAAAGGACATGGTTTTTTTCTTCTTTATGGCTGCGTAGTATTTCAACATGTATATGTACCACATTTTCTTTATCCAGTCCACCTTCGATGGGCATCTGGGTTGGTTCCATGTATCTGCTATTGTGAATAGTGCTACAATGAACATATGTGTACAGGTGTCTTTTTTGGTAGAATGATTTATATTCCTCTGGGTATATTCCCAGCAGTGAGATTGCTGGGTCAAATGGTAGCTCTGTTTTTTAGGTTGAGAAACCTCCAAACTACTTTCCACAAAGATTGAACGAATTTACATTCCCACCAACAGTATACAGGCATTCTCTTTTCTTCAAAGCCGTGCCAACACTTACTGTTTTTTGACTTTTTTTTTTTTTTTTTGAGTTGGAGTCTCACTCTGTCGCCCAGTCTAGAGTGCAGTGGCCATTCCTGGCCACTGCAGCCTCGACCTGCTGGGCTCTGGCGATCTTTCTGCCTCATCCTTCCGAGTAGCCGGAATTATAGGCATGCGCTACCATGCCCGGCTGATTTTTTTTGATTTATTGTAGAGATGA
>CAUYQG010132462.1:0-56410 GCA_963574415.1 Tarsius wallacei
GCGCACGCCACTACACACGGCTAATGTTTTGATTTATTATAGAGAGATGAGGTCTCGCCAAGTTGCCCAGGCGGGTCTCGAACCCGCGGGCTCAGGCAATCCACTCACCTCAGCCTCCCAAAGTGCGGGATTACAGGCTGAGCCACCGAGCCTGGCTTGAAGGACTTTTTAAAAATAAGCCAATATGGGGCAGGCGAAGGAGCTCACACCTGCAATACTGGCACTTTGGGAGACTGAGGTGGGAGTATTGCTTGAGCCCAGGAGTTCAAGACCAGTGTGGACAACATAGAAAGACCTTGTCTCTACAAAAAAAAAAAGATTAACTGGGTGTGGTGGCACATACCTATAGTCCCTGCTACTTGGGAGGCTGAGGTGGAAAGATTGCCTAAGTCCGGGAGCATGAGGCTGTGGTGAACTGTGATTATGCCACTCCATTCCAGCCTGGTCAAGAGTGAGACCCCAACTCATAAGTAAATAAATATGCCAATTCGAGACCAGCAATGCAGAAACACCTCGCTCTACAAAAAGATTTTTTTAAATAAATAAAAATTAACCGACTAGCCAGGAGTACCAATACGATGAACACCCATTATTTAACCAGTGGATGGAACTTGAGAAGAAGGGATACGGAGATAGGGAAAGAACAAAAAGATCTGGGAAGCCAAAGAAGGAAGAAGCAGGGATTAATTATGCCAACTGCTTACAGAGAGGTCAAATGAATATATTTCAAAGATTATCCAATGTTAGCATTAGAAATAAGATTCTCTTATGCTGAGGTCTAGCATGTGTTACCTCACAGTCAGCATAAACAGTTTGATTAAAGTTTGACAAAACAGGGAGAGGGGTGTGTGCTAATTTTGCTTATCTTGCCAGTAGGGCAGGAAGATATGATTTGCTGGTGATTTTCTAATATGGAAGAAATAGCTTTAGAGTTTTTCAATTTGACATTCAATTTCATTGACACTGACAGACAGCCTTGGGTGGGATACAGGGATTGCTGCAACTGAGGTAACCCAACTAATTATCACATATAGACCTTAGTTTTTATTTCCAAACTAAAATATGATTGGTCATGATACTGTAAAAGTTTTCTCCTATACTTTAAAAGTCATATTTTCCTGATATGATATCATAATTGTCAGATGAGACTTTGTGATAATTTCCTAGCTGTATTGCACAACTTCCCAGGCAGCAGGATTTCTGCAAGATCCATTAAAAACAGATATTGATATCTATAGATTTTCATAAAGCTGCAAATATAAAATAGCCATATTATGAATATGAGATTGTATCGCCCATGCTGCTAAGAGATGACAATGGTAATATAACTTTTTGTAATATGGGTTGTAAACAGGACAAGTTCTGAATAGAAATTGTCTTGATAATCTATCTTAGAGTCCCAAATAGAAAAACTTTGTAGAAGAATGTTCTCCAAAGCCCGCAGTTGGGGTCTTATGATGGCCCTAGCCAACTTTTTGTGTTTGTCCTTGTGGTTTCAAATGACACATTTTCTCAACTGCTTTTTAAACTGGATATTCAACTTTTGTCTTTTCTTCTTTTTGGTTATCCCTGCCTGGCTAACGGGCAACTGAGAGATTTGTATTTTTGCACCAAAATGCCCCTATTTATTCATTCTTCAAACTCCGTCAACTTAAATCAAACTATTGCCTGACTTTGTAACAAACACCAAACCCTAAATTTCCAAAGGATTGTATGTGGTTTAGCAATGCAACTCACATTAGAATCAATGCCTGGCTAAATTCCACGTAATGCTTTGAAAATGTAGGGGTTTGTCAAAAGGGTTCCAGAAGAGGAAGCATCATCTTTCTCTTTTGCAGATTTAAGGAGGTTTTTTTTTTTCTTTTTTAAAAAGTTATTTCAGTTCTCCAAGGATGACTTTCTATCAGCTAGCAGGAACCCCACGTGGCACTTTGAATATCTTCTTTTACCTGTCCCCAGACTGTGATGAACTGAAGTTCAGTTTGTTTAAAGATCATGTTTTAAAGAAAAGCAAGGCTTAATTTCAGTCTTTCATGTTCTTTGACAGCATTGTCACTTGCTAAGCTATTTCTCTAAGACTTTCGTTACAGTACTAATATCTCTCTATATATTTTATTTATGTGGCTTGGTCTGTGATGAATAACACATTTATGCAAAAATCTCAATATATCTACAAGATGCCAATACACAGAACGGGCATACTCTCCTACAGTGCAGTTAATAAAATGCAGTAAATAGCATATAGTTTCAGAGGCAATTAGTATAGTTCGTGACTTCAATTACCAAAAAAAAGCCCTTATGATTTCTAATAATTGTTATTTATCTTTCATCTGAAGTGTTTCTTTTGTCTGTATCAGCTTTGGCCTAGAAATAGCATTGTCAGTGAGGAAAGTATACAGCCACTGCTTACCACACTAGGATGAGAAGGAGAAATTGAGGATCAGGACCCCAGAGCTAACTATACTTCTTGGAGAGCTACTCCATGGGACTTGGATTGATCTTATTCTACTGTGCCATCCACTCATGTCCTCCCACCAGAGTCAATTACCTGATTTCTCTGTTCATACAGCCAAACCGAGCAGTACATTTTGCTTACTAACGTGTAGGAAGGGAAAGTCTCATGAAGTCAATTCAAGCTTAGAAAAGGTTAGCCATTCCAAGTTGGTAAGGTCCATGGCATACTGGTTTTCCAAAGAGGCACTTTGTAATGCACAATCATCTTAACACAAGATGCCACCAACTTACGTACCTATTTGTGGCACAAATAAGATCACTTGTCCAGCCTTCCATCTCTAGGCAGTGGCAATATGTCAATGTCCCACTCCTAAAGGATCTCCCAAGAAGACTAAAATTTGATATCCAGAGAACCTAGGAACATCTTGTGTGCTTGATATTTACATGACTCTGCCCCTCTTCTCAAACTTGAGGCATCCATCACACTTACATTCAGGGTAACAATGTTATGCTGGTAAATTACATGTGTTCAACATCGACCACAAATAGAATTTCTGATTTACAATTTACAAAATTATCTCTTTCACCCTCTGGGTTTGCATTGTGGTTCATCCAGGGGTTTTTATTCAATATGTGTTTTGTTATGAAGATGAAAAAGAAAAAAAATGAAAAGCCCCTGTCTTTTCTTCCCCCACTCCTCCATCCACTGTGCTAATAAAGCAAAGTCTTTTGATTTATAAGAAATCCTATTGAGGGCCTAAAGGGGTGTCATCACGGCAGCATCACTTCTTCATTATCTGATTCTTTTCCCAATTGGCAGTGCTTTACAGAGAGCTATATTCTTTCAAAACCAATGATAAAGAGGTATTTGGAATAAACATAAGAGTCCCTAGTCAATGAATACCTCAGATTGCCATGGATTGTAACTTTTAAAGCCAGTTCCAAGGAATTCAGCCTTTTTATCTTCAAATGTTCAAAATTAATTTGCCGAGCCATACAGATGGGCTTTCTCCCTTCACTAAAATTGTCTTTAAAATCACTGAAGTTTAGACTGCGCTTTCCATACAGAAGCAGAGAGGAGGGTATTTCTAATGCTTTCTTCTTCCTTTTTTTTTTTAAACGATATCATTGATTTATTTATTTTGAATAATTGAGAAAAGAGATATGTTTTGCAGAGGGCAAGAGGGCTGGCACTAATGCACAGCCATCGAGTACACTATACCAACTCGACTCAATTATCTGGGGTCTGGGGAGTCTCCAACCTGCCCATTTCTGTTTCTCAGAGGCAAGCTAAAAATCACCCAAATGGAACTGCTTTGCTGAATCAGGTTACAATGGCCAATTCCATATTCTCATCATTTTCAAAAGATTGCTCCTCGACTCCAAAAGGCATTGCAAATACACACACAAAAAGAAAAACCCACTTTTTCCCTGGAAAGACACAGCCATCTCAGCACCTTTGTACTGTAGCATTTCCTGCAAAGCTCAAAAACTCAGCATCACTGAAAAGATACCCAGAGGACAACCTAGAAGTCACCCTAGGAAGAATATGACCATAGTCTCCTATTCATGAATAAACAATCTTTTTATTTCAGGGTTTTTATAGGATGTCTTTTTAGACATAAAATACAATCATTTACAAACGTTTTGCATTTCAGTTAAAATACATCATTTACAGACATTTTGCATTTTAGTTACACCTACTCTTAAAGGAGTTATTTGTCTAAAGGTTAGCTGCCCATTCTCTTGACTATTGAGCTTATTTATTATTAAGGGGTAAAAAGCAAAATAGAGAATAGAAGGAAATAAATATTTGTAGAAACTATGTGCCAGGAAATGTGCTAGCTTACCTTAAATATATAATCTATTATTTTTTTAGAAGCTCTCCTTTTTCTTTCCCCACTGATAGGCATATCATGCAAAAGACCACTTCTGACAGAAAGATGTGAAATCGGCTTATTTTGATTCTGAAAAAAGTTAAGGGAACATTATTTAAATTTTTGCCAAGGGGATCCAAATAGTCAAACTACTTCACTAGATAGAAGGAATAATAGAGAGAGACTCTATATTCAAATGCTATATTACTTCTTTTCCTTGGTTAGTTTGAAATGCATTTTGACAAAGGTATACAAATTTCATTTTATTTTATTTTATTTTATATTTTTTGAGTCAGAGTCTCACTCTGTCACCCAGGCTGGAGTGCAGTGGAACGATAACAGCTACTGCAGCCTCAACTTCCTGGGCTCAGACTATCCTTCCACTGCAGCCTTCCAAATAGCTGGGACTACAGGGGAACGCCAACATGCCTGGCTAATATTTTGATTTATTGTAGAGATGAGGTCTCACTATGTTGCCTAGGCTGGTCTCGAACTCCTGGGCTCAGGCAATCCTCTTGCCTTAGCCTCCCAAAGTGCTGGGATTATAAGTGTTAACCACTGTGCTCAGCCAAAGGTATAAAAATTTTAATCAGAGCTGAGAAATTTGGAAGAAGAGAGAAGCATCAATATTTCCCTCAAGGTTTAAGATATTTTTTTTCCCCATATCGCTCTTCATGAAGCTCAAATGTTGAATGGATCTACCTTCATCTTCCTTCACAATTGCTTTCCTGGGTATTTTAAAATTAATCAGTCAAGAAAATATTTATTGACCAATATACTATGTTAGGCACTGAGAAAGATACAAAGCTGTAAAGACATGATCTCTTATCTCAAATAATTTATAATCAAGTTAAAGAGGCAAGACCTGTGAAAAGTTAACTTACAGCTCAGGGCTGTATATGGGAAGCATCTAATACATAGAGAAAAAAGCTAGGCAAATATCTTAAAATCCTCTTAAATGACTCCTTATGGCACAGATATAATTATCTGTCAAGAATCAGCTTATATCTGTTACACCAACAAAATCAAAAGATCGTATGTAACATAATTGACTGTAAATACAATCAAATTTCAAAAAACATGGCTACATTTATACATCCAAATGATATACCTGCTAATGTTGCTGCCTTGTTATTCTAAGTTGTCAACTTGGAAAAAAAAGATGCTAAATTTGTATATCATTTTATGTTATAGAATAAAAGTACATTTTCCCTTCCTGCCCTTTTCTCACTTCTTTCTTGCTATTGAAAAACCTGGAGGTTACTGTAGCAGGCTGAATAATGGACCCCCAAAATATCCAGGAGGAAAGGAGTTTTTGCAGATGTGATTAAGGTAAGGATCTTATGATGGAGAGATTACCCAGGTGGGCCCTGAATGCAATCACAATTATCTTTGTGAGAGGGAGGCAGAGGGAGATTTTGATATACATACAGAGACACTGAGGAGATGGTGATGTGAGTTGGAGCAAAGATTTAAAGATGCTGGCCTTGAAGATTGGAATGACATGGCCACAGACCAAGAAGTGCCAGCAGCCATTAGAAGCTGGAAGAGTCAAGGAATGGATTCTCCCATGGAGCCCCGGAGGCAGTGAGCCCTGCTGACACCTTGATTTTGGCCCAGTGATACTGCCTTCGGACTTTTGGCCTCCAGAACTGTGAGACAATAAATTTATCTTGTTTTAAGCTGCCAAGTTTGTGGTGATTTGATACAGCAGCCTCAAGAGATGAATATGAACACTCATGTGTATTCAGTGTTCATGATGCACTATACCATGTAAGCTCTCAATTAATTCTTGCATCTATGATGATGATGATATTGATGATGATGAAGGTGAAGATGATTAGGATGAGGAAATTGCAGCTTAAAAAGATGAAGTAACTTGCAAAGATCTGTCTGACTTCCAAGTCCGTGCTCTATATGATACCTTACTTTCTCAGCACCTTTCTTTTTTCCTGTTATTCTTGCATCAGGTTAGGATAACCCAGGCTGATGTGAAGTATGACCAGCTTCTACACGTATGTGTACAAATTTTTTGTGTGTGTGCTCCACAGCTTCCATTCTAATCCAACAGATACTCTCAGCTCCTGAGTTTAAAACGAAACAAAACTCCATTGCCCTTTTGCTGTGGAACCTGGTGGTGATTTGGACCTGAGAGTCACCCTCTAGACCAGACCCTTATAGTTCACCCCCTGCTTGCTTGGAGAAGCCATACCTCAGCCTCAGATTGAAAACGTCCTCTTGTCTATTGCTGCAAATACACATATTGTGCACTGCTAGTTAACATTTTGGCAAAGGAGGCTTTCTGATGGGGAAGAGGAGTAGGGGGATGTAGGGAGGGAGGAAGTTAATCTTGTCTCTATCTCCTCTTCCTCTCTTTGATGGCTGCTCTGCTCTTTGAAGTTGGGTAAATACACAGCATGGTGGGAGGGGATGCCAGCTGCCCAGACACCACTGGCAGAAGACTGAAGAGCTGTCGCCTTCCCTCCCCAGCCTGGGAGGTGTGCCTTTCTGCAGCACTTCTTCCCTGGGGTATTCCACATTGAGAGCCGCCAAATAACGAATCCCAACCGGTATCCCAGTTGTGAGGCCATGAAGAGGATCAGCTGTGGACAAGGGTTTTCTGATTCCAGTGTTGTCTATGCTCCCCTCTCTAGGTCATCACCTGTGATGTAAAAAAAGGGGGGTGGGAGATCCTTTGTCTCCTTTTTGCTTCTTTAGTCTCTTTTCTCTGCATCGCTTCCTTTCTGAATTCTTTAGAAATTTCAGACACTGTTCTCTTTACCTCTTCTTCTTTCTTTTCTGTTAAAATGTAAACTTCTACATGACCTATTCCAGCTACAAGCATTCATTAAGCACCAAATTGCACAATGCAACGTGCTCGGGTTTGTGTAGTAATAAGTTTTAGTTTGGTGCCAAGAAAGTGAGCCACAGCAGCTGCATGGAAGGAGCAGCAAGCAAGAGTAGAATCCAGCTGAACTTGTCCTGCAAAAGAAAAAATAAATCTTTCAGAGGATAACTTCCTACTGATGCACACATGTCTAGATGCCACCAAAGAGCATCCCAAAGACTACAAAAATGACCGGAGAATGTATTGACCAAACAATTGAAAACAACCAATACTGGAGATCAGAGAGTGGAGGCAAAACAAAATTTGAGGGAGGAAGCTTTTGAAAGGGAGAAAGAGATGGAGACTCTAGCAAGGCAACTAGCTAAGACTCTATGAAGGGCTGGGGAAAGCCACAAGATGAGGCAGAAGAGATGACTAGAAAAGCACGTCTTCTCACAAAAGAAGGCAAGCATCAGCCATGAACAAGCTCAGGCGAAAACTTCTGGGGTCTGTTACTGGATTCCATTATGTCTTGTCCTCTTCTCCTCGGAGACTCGACTGAAAACTCAGCTTTTCAGAGAAGCTTTCCTAGTTCAAGGAAACAATGATCAGTATTGCTACTATGTCAATTGATAATAATAACAATGGATTGAACAATTACCATGTACACACCAGGGTACACAATATGGATACAATATGGATGCTGCATCAAACCTAATACTCTCTGTACTAGGAAGATACCATTCTTATCAACATCATAGTAACAATGATCAGTATTGCTACTATGTCAATTGATAATAATAACAATTGATTGAACAATTACCATGTACACACCAGGGTACACAATATGGATGCTGCATCAAACCTAATACTCTCTGTACTAGGAAGATACCATTCTTATCCACATTTCCCAGAGAAGGGAAGGGTGGGTTAAGAATATTAGTTTACTCAAGATAACCATTAAGAACTGGTGGACCCAGTTAGGAACTTAGACTAATTCTGAAGTACATTGTATGCCATATACATGGTAGAAAATATGGATGCGCGTTCTCTCTTCTCTCTCTCTCTCTCTCTCTCTCTCTCCCTCTTTAGAATCATTCTTATGGAAATGTTTCTCTGCAAAACTTCTGGTTTTCTTAAAATCCCTTCATGATATGTCCTCAACCAATTTCTTTCTTCTACTCTTTCTAGAAATATTGACTAATTGTCATAGGATGCACTGATGATTATTATGCTCTCCACAACAACAACAACAACAACAACAACAACAATCTACCCATCCGTAATTCTCTGTTTCCTGGACCTTTCCTTTTTTAGAGCTGGGATCTCATTAAGTTGTCCAGGGTGGTCTTGAATTCCTAGCCTTAAATGATACTCCCTCTTCAGCCTCTCAAAGTGCTGGCATTACAGATGTGAGCCATCATGCTCAGTCATGGACCATTTCTTTGAGCACACCCTGATGCTCTGTGAAGCCTTTATTTGAACACTCAGCATAATATTTATCCTCTCTTGTCCCATGGGAAATCCAGTACTATTACTGGTATGATATTTTTTAGTCATTGAGGGTCAAAACCATTTGCCATAATACAAAATAAATAACAAGAAGAGAAGCCATAGGTTTCTCCATGGGACAATGGAGAGTTCAATTGTTCCTGGCTGAGAATGGACCGTCTTTCATGTTAGCTCAACACTACTCGGTTACTGTCAAACTTGAACATACATCAGAATTACCCAGAGGGCTTGTTAAAACCCAGGTTAATGAGCTCTACCCCCAGAGTTTCTGATTCAGGAGTCTGGGGTGGGGGCTCCAGAATCTTCATTTCTGAAATGACAATTTCCTAGGTGATACTGAGGTTGCCAAACTAAGTACTACATTTTGAAAACCACGTGTGTCAAGACATTGATTTATATACCTATTTTAGGACCAAATAACATTAGAACCAAACTGGGCTGCATAGGACAGTGTTAAACGGGATATATATACATATATATATTATATATATATATGCATATATCACAATATATGTGAATATGAGTATGTAACCATCCAAAGCATGTTTAGCCAGACCATTTCTTTTTATCCTCATAAGCTCCCCCATGAATAACACTCATTGTAGAATAGTGTGTCGAAGACAGTGGACTCTGAGATCAGATAGGCCGTAGTTGACATAACCAGTCTTCCAGTTACTAGCTGTGCTACTTTGAGCAACTCACTTCAAGCTCTCTCCAACTCCCATTTTCAATCCTAAAATTGAAAAATAAGAATGCATATTTTATAGTGGCATTGTGAGGATTAATGGAGATAACACAAGGAAGGCGCTTCCCACAGTGACATTTGATAAATATCCATGAATACAGGTGCTATTGTCCTAGTTCTATAGATGGGGCACCAAAAGAATCAGGGACTTGCTCAAGGACCCCATTCTGCTGGGGGCAGAGTCGAGCTTCCAGTTCTAGAGCCTCTTGACTTCCAGGCCTGGATTCTCTTTTGGGAATAATCTCAGCACAGTGCAGATTCCATAGGCAGCCTTGGGGACGGTGGTACCTCAGTTAATGAAGCCTCGGGGAATGGAACTCTTTTATTCCACATTTTAAAAGCAAACAAAAAACCCTTCATAAATCATTGGAAGAAAAGCCGCATGTATTCACAGCTGCCCATGACAAAAATACCTCTAAGTACAGCTTCTATTTGTCTCTTCCCAGTTGAATGTAAATAGGGCTCATCCTAGGGAAATCTGTAAAGATGAAGAAGATTCCTTTATTCCACCTCTGTGGCAAATGTCAGGTGTTCTCTTTCCTCCCTTTTCTTTTCAAAATAAGAAAGTGCCTGCTATCAGTCATTTCCTCTTATTGGTAGATTGACTTTAGTGTGAATGAGTTTCAATAGACAATCACATCTGTATTTTAAGTCTTTCATATTTAATTGTGGGAACCAAAACTTTTTCTTCATTAGCATAAATTTCAGGCATTAGCTGGCAGACAGAGAGAAATGAGGGAAGTTAAGAGAACCCTGGCATATCTTCTCTGTTTCCCTGAATATTAGACAGATGAGCTGGGAACTGTCAAACTCTTTCCTCCAGACCAGTGGATTCTGGGGGAGTAGGATGAAATGGGGCAGCAGTGGGAGCTCCCGGAATCCCCAAGTAAACATATAAGTGAAATCAATGTGCTTACCTTGCAAACAGAATTTCAGGACAAATCCTCAAACCCTATCCAGCCAGATCGCTATCCCTGCACGCTTTTATTAAAGAAATTCTGAAACCATCTGTGTTCCAGGCTCCCTTTCTGCCCTCTCCCATCCCTTTCTCACCTGGCTAGAGGTTAGGCTCCTTCCTCCAGTCTAGCACATGAACTTGGATGATTAACTTAGCCCTCCTGCATCTCGAGTTCCCTGACTTTGAAACAGAAATATCATCTTCCTCATGGGGAACAGTGAGAATGATGAGAGATACTATAGATAAGGCTTCTAGAACAGAGCCTGTACCTCATGGACACTTAATGGATATTCGTCCATTCCAGATGTCAGTCTGCCATTTTGGTCAGTGATTGAAATGAATATTTTTGGACCAGGTACGACGCTGGCCACCAGAGATGCAACTTTGAGCAAGGCATTGTTCTTCTTGTGAAATGTAGAATCTAACACAGTGGTTCCCAACCCTGGGTATGCGTCACAACCTCCTGGCAGAGGGAGCTTTTCCTGGACCCCACTCCAGACCTCCTGACTCAGAGTCTCTGGGAAGGAAACTATTTCCTTAAAAGCTCCACAGATGATTTTGAGGCATAGACAACACTGAGAACCACTCTGGGGGCTAAATCTTCTCTTCCCTTCTGCTAATCTTCCCACAGCATTAATCTGATTCTTTCTTTTCCTTTCCTTTGACCCAGAGCAAAAAATAGTCTAGGTTTTTTGGTGCATTCTATGTTAATTTAGTTACTATTTTCTATTTTGGTTGGTATTTAATACTGCTTTGGTCATAACTCTTGTCTGGTATCTTGGCACATACCTTCTACTACTCATGCAGTTCTATGCCTGGTAATGATGTTTATTTTATTTTTTATTTTTGAGTTGGAGTCTCACTCCATCACCCAGGCTGGAGTGCAGAGGCATGCATGCTCACTGCCACCCCAGCGTCGACCTGCTGGACTCAGGCAATCCTTCCACCTCAGCCTTCAAAGTAGCCAGAACTACAGGCCCACGCTACCATGCCCAGTTAATTTTTCGATTTATATATATTGTTGAGATGAGGTCTCACCTAGTTGCCCAGGCTGTTCTCGAACCTGTGGGCTCAGGCAATCCTCTCACCTCGGCCTCCCAAAGTGCTGCAATTACAGGCTTGAGCCACTGCGCCCGGCGGTAATGATGTTTATAACATAGAAGTTTGTCATTAAGATATGTCTTCTTTGTCAATAGTGGTTATGCCTATAGATGTAACTGTACCATCTAGATTAGGGCTACTCTTTCTAGAGTACTAGTGTTCATTCTTGGTCCTTTGCTCACCATCTTCAGGGTCGTCCTTCAGCTCATATTAATTAAAGTGACAAATTGTGGTGGCTTGGAGCTCAAGCTTCCCATTCACATCAAGATAGTTACTGGTTGGTAAAAGTATACCTTTGGGTGCCAGAGGCCTTATGATGACTAAGTTCATACCAAGTGCTGTAATTATTATGATGATTTATCACTCAACAAACCCTCGATAGTACAACTAAGCCCTTCAAAGATCCATCCAATTTAGCTTTGAATCAATACCAAATGTTATCCAAAAGTCAAGTTCTGTTGTAAGATACTAGACCCATGACTAATCAATAGACAGATAGACAGATATGCAGGCTGTAGGCCCGTCAGTTATAATTCTAAGCTGCCAGTTTAAAAAAAAAAAAAAAGAAGAAGAAAAAGAAGAAGAAAAGAAAGGAAGAAAAAGGTTAAAATCCTTAGATTGGATGGAATGAGCTGAAGTGTTTTCAAATGGATTTGAGAAACTGAACTGTTCCCAGGCGGAAAGATAAAATGTGAAGCTGCAGTCAGTCTGACTTTCTGGCTCGGCTAACCTTTTTACTGCCGGATAATGAGGAATCAGCTATAATTTAGACACAGTATTCTTTTCACAGATTATATTGAGGTTGGGGGGAGAAAGGGGAAGGGAGAGAGCCTCACTTTATAGTCTTGCATCATCTTTCGCCAGCAGATGAAACTAGTATGCCCTCCCCAAGAGGCACATCAGGGGAGCGTTGCCCTCTTCGTGTTGTTGTGATGAATTTCAAGTCAAGAGGGTGCTTGAATTGGATTTATTACAATTGGAAGAAAAGAAATTATAATCTTTATGAGCCAATGACATGGAGCCTTACAATAAGAGATTGAAGGATCATTTCAATTTTAAAGCAGATTAGATTACTTGGGTCAAATCCTTCAGCAGAGATATCACACCTTCAGTGTTGCTCAGATATTTGACATCTTTTGCTCCACCCCAAGTTTTGCCTTAACATTTAAGTGTTTTTTTAAAAGGAACATGTCCTATAACCCCAAATGATGGATGGATGGATGGATGGATGGATGGATGGATGGATGGATGGAAAAAAGAGGAATCTACCAAAAGAATTCACTATTCTATGTGCTGGGCCAGGACTTGCCTATGTTTACTCTAAACTTGCAAGGAACTTCACCAGGTTATCTGAGCAAGTTTTAAGTCTCTAGGGAGGAACATATCCAAACCACACAGGAAAGGACATTTCATTTTCAAATTTTTTGAAGAAGATTTTCTAGCTTTTTTGGTTGCTTGTTCTGGTATTCAGTCTCTGAGCAAGACCAATAAATTCTGCCCATGTCTTGCCCAACTCTTGCCCTGCAACTTAAGAATTTGTCTCTAGCCTGTTCTTATCATTTACTGTTAGTCTTTCAAAATCAACCATTACCTACACTGTTCTAACCTGTGACACTGCCTAGAATAAAGCTTTACTCTCAACTCGAGATATTTTCCATAACATCATTTAGGTTTTAAGGAATGGACATCTATAGGTTATGCATGCAATATGCATCCATCTTACTATAGGTCTGGTTTTCTGTTTCTCCCCTGACAGGAGTCAGTATCACTCCTCTCCTTCAACCCCAAGTCTAGCTTCGCTCCCCTACCCCAGTTTTTGTCCACAATCCCAAGCTCCTTCAGGGTCTGTCTACTTTCCTACTTTCCATTTGTAATGTCTTTCAGGAAATTGGCAAAATGATAAGTAAAAGATTCAAGTTCTAATCCAGCACTGGATTGTGACTCATTGAAGGTTAAAAAATAAGAAATTTGAATCCTATTCGGGAATTAATCTTTGTTAAATAAATAGATGACATTTTCCATTATTCCATGGTTTCAGCATTAGAACAATGAGTGGCTGAAACTTCAAAGCTTTTTCTCTTCCAGCTATGTCAAGTCTATGAGTATAAACAACATTTGTCTTCTACTCGATGGCCTCAACACACCTTATTAACACATTTCGATAATTATCCCCACTGCAGAGGCAGAAAGTGAGAGACAATAATTAGGAATTGGGCCAAGTTGTTCTCGGCAGTGGTGGCCAGAATTAGAGTCAAGGCTCTCTACCCTCCCAGACTATCCAGACTATTTGCTGTTTGGTCAAGTCATCCCAAAGAGACCCCCTTTGGCCCTTTCACCAGTATCTCCCTTGAAACACAAATGGGCCAAGAAGACCCACAGCTTTGGAATAGTAATTTTTCTTGCTCCTAAGAAAGGCCTCTCTGGAGATACTTTGTGCTAAGTGGAGGTTTAGATGATCCAAACATTTAAGTGCATATTGATTGCAGTCAGATACTGTACCCTGACCTGCATCACAAGTTCTGGACTGTATTTCTCTGGAATACTAGCTTTTTAATGTATTAACCTTCCACCACCTCCCCATAGAACAGAGCACAGGCCAAAATCAAAGGCTCAGATAGGGGTCAAAGTTTTACCTATTAAGCTGTGCAGGAGCTTGACCTTGAGAACCGAATTTTGCATTAACTTAATATTGCTACAGATTCTTTAAATAACCTAAGTAATTGGGCAACCATTCTGCTTAATTCACTCTTGTTTTGTCATTCTTCTTAAAAAACTAAGACTAAGATTTAAAAAAAAAAGACACCAGAAGTGCAGGTCTCTCTCTTTATCCACGTTGTGAAGTTGTGATTTACTAATATCCAACTCTTATTGTGGGAAGGATAGGGATCTCGAAGGAATTCAAACTTTACAGACATAAGGAAGAAAGGAGCTTTCAGGATGCAGGGAAGCAAAGAGGGAGTTAAGGTATCACAGAATTATAAATCTTTGAGCTGTAAGTGACATTAAAAATCATCTCATCTGCTTCAACTGCCCGTATTCAGACATGGAAAGGCATTAGAATTTCCCTTTATCTGGGGGAAACTGAGATCCAGGTGAGATAACTGGTTAAGTGATTTGCCCAAGGTCACACAGCTAGCAAGTGTCAGAAGTGGGACTCACGCCCTGGTGCCCTGCCTTCAAGCACAGCTCTGGCAAAGGAAAGCTCAACTCATCCACAGAAGGGCTGTAAATGTTCCTTCATCAGATACAAACTACCTTCAGGCCAGATGGCTGGAGTTATAAAATTAATATTAATTTTTTTTCCAAAAAGCTCTTTTAGAATGGAGAACAGAGCAGCGCAATTGAAAGCTCTGTCCAAGAAACATGAGATGCACATAGGATGTGATTCTGTCAAGGACAGGCTGGCAAGAAGCCCTCAGGAAGCTTCATGGACTTCAAACGAAATTATTATAGTGATTTCAATCAGCAGATGAGATTCTGCAAACAATAACGTTTACAAGGTAATCTCCATTCTAAGTAATTGCCATTTCCCAAGAGCCAATTGGTGGGAAAGGACACAGCCATCTCAGGGAAAATGCATCTGCTTCTGAGTACTTTCTTACCTTCAGTTAGCTTTTGGTTTAACATATGCACACTCATGACTTTACCTGCATGCATGCAGACATGCACATGGTCATGCACATGTAAACACAGAGCCCTGCTCAAAAGACCACAGGATAGCTCATCTGTAGGATCTTAATCATGATATGTGTAAGTTTCAGACTTGCTCTACCAATAGTAAAGAGCAAAACAGTGCTGGGCAGCAGTGTTCCCATATCAAAGAACAAAGTTGAAACTCCCATACAATTATGTTTGATCACAGTAGAAGGTGAAATCATTAGATATTAGCGAGGTGCAGTGGAATAAAAATGATGTGTTAGCGGGGGTTCATTACACTGTATTTTCAGAGCCAAGAAGATCAATGCGTTCATGCATCATGAATTAGGCTCCGGCTTTAGCCTTCCCTGCTCTCCGGAAACCCAACATGATCTATCACCAGCCATACATCACCGTTTCAGGATTGCACATTAACGAGAAAGCTGCAGTTTCCGCCTGTCAAGCTGACCAGCTGCCTCTTTCTCTGCAGAAGGGGGAATATTTCTGGTTCAGGATTTTACTTTTAAAACAAAAAGGGGCATCAGAGGTCAGCGTCTGCTTGGACAGCCACATGGTCTCGTCTTTGTGTTGTCCCAGTGCTCCGATTGATGGTCCTATCCTTCCTGGCCTCTGACCGTCCTGGATCCAGGCCTGCAGGACTCACTGTTATGGCTTCAGATGTTAGATAAGGACACAGCCCATGTGACACACCTGAGGTCTCCTGGGGCACACCCTCTCTCCCCCCAGAGTTTGCCTAACATCACTGGGTATATTTAGAAGTCTCAGAGGGCGGTCCATATGTCAAATGGCCCCCTCTTCTCGGCCTACTGCCCCTCTAACTGCGGTCCCACCCCCCTCCATCTCTTCCCTTTATGGAGGCTCTTTCACTCCCCAGCAGTGTGCCACTCACACTTTCCCTTCATTTATTCGCAGTCCACCTCACTTCCCCCCTGCCTGACCCCACACCTGCTAGTGCGGCCCCTCTTCCCTGCTGGTGCTCAGATACCCGCAGACAGTTCTGATCGCTGCTTTTAATCGGCGTTTAGCCAGTCTGTCCATATTTAGTTCTTTTAATCTTTTCTCATCATTCAATCCCTCCAGCCTCTTCATCATCTTTTTTTTTTCTTTTTTTTTTTCCTTTTTTTTTTGGTGTGTTGCTCTTTCCTGAGTTTTATTCAATTTGTCTACATCATCCTTCTGGCTGTGACATGCCCACCAGCCCTGAACTCCATTACTGCAGGAAGAGTGGCTGTTAGGGCCTCAATTCACGCTTGTCTTTTCTGGCCCTTACTCAAGTCTCTTCCTCATCCACAGAAGAAACAGGAGACATTCGGAGTTAAATTTTGGCTGGGCAAGGACTGCCCCTGTGCTGTCCAGCTCATTGCTGAAACACAAGGCAGTAGAAGAGATGGAAGTTAAACACATGGAAGAGCTTCCCACCAATTGTTCCTTGTCCAGACTGTTTCTTGAACAGATGAGACCTTGACCTCATGTGCCTGGACTCTGGGAGAAGGAGGCTGTCTCTGGAAGTCCCGCTGCTCATCTAGTTTTAGCCAACACTGCTTGTAGGGAGCATCACGGTTGATGACTTGGTGGCTGTGATCACCTCTGGGAAACCGGCCTCCCCCAGTTAACATATGGCGTAGGATGAAACTGAGCACCTGGAAAGGGGTTTCTAGTTCCATCTGTGGATATGAGTAAGAGCTGACTGGAGGCCTTGGAGGGCCTTGGTGTGGCGGATTGTAACTTTATGAGGAAGCTTACACTCAGCAGCAGGAGTGATGGACTGTGAACATTGTTTCTATAAAGATATTTATGGAAGAAGACAGAGCTGAGATGGGCAGACAGCAAGAGTCCAGATTCAGGTGGTTTATAACCAGAACTCCTGGATGGAAGCTTCTTGAGAAGAGAATTGGGTTGAAGGAGGAGAAATATTTTTATTTGACAGACTTTCTATTTATTAGGACTTTGGAATTTATTATTATTATTATTTTTAGTTGGAGTCTCAATCTTTCACCCAAGCTAGAGTGCAGTGGCACGATCGCAGTTTACCATAGCTCGTCGACTCAGGTGATCCTTTCACTTTAGCCTCCTGAGAAGTTGGGACTATAGGTGCATGACACTATACTCGGCTATTTTTTTTTCTTTTTGTAGAGACAAGGTTTCACTATGTTGCCCAGGCTGATTTAGAACTCCTGGGCTCATGTAATCCTCCTGCCTTGGTCTCCCGAAGTGCTGGGATTACAGGTGTGGGCCACTGTGCCCAGCTGGAATTCATTCAGGTTTCTTCTCAAATATCACTTTCTTTGAGAGAATGTCCTTGAAAACCCTGTCTAAAATAGTGCCCTACTTGGTTTTCTGTCCACTTCCCTGCACATATACTCTATTTTATTTGTTTAACACTTTATTGTTCAGTACAGAATGGAAGCTACGTGTGAGCAGAGAGTTTATCAAAACGGTGATTGATAGCAGTGCTGGACACTGGCCCTAAGTTTGAATGTGACCTAACTAATTACTCTCCTACTGTTTTGGTTTTTGTTATTGTTTTTCCCCCAGAAGTATGAAGTATGCAGATACCAGTACAGGCTCACAGGCTCTGGTGCACACCTGGGTTGCAAGGGTTGAGTCAGCCTGGTTCTCCTGGGATCCCTAATCAAAGTTCTGCTGAGTTTGGTGTAGGAAGAATGAGTTGGGAAAACCTGTCTCTTCCATATTGTCTCTTAACAATTTGAAGTGAGAGAAAAAGAGTCAACTGTAGAAAGAAGGAAGCAGAAGACTCAATCCCTAGTCTGCCTCTGAAGGCTGCCATCAAACCTGTTTATCCTGTTTCACTTTTAAAGCCCTCTTCCAAAGAGACTTCTATCCTTGGCCCTTTCGCCCATGGAAACACAGCTGCTGTGTTTCCAACTACCACTTTGTTTCGTTTTGTTTTTTTGAGTCGGAATCTCACTCTGCCACCCAGGCTGGAATGCAGTGGCATGATCATGGCTCACTGCAGCCTCGACCTCCTTGGCTCAGGCAATCCTCCCACCTCAGCCTCCCAAATAGCTGGGACTACAGGGGCACACCACACACCCAGCTAATTTTTTAATTTTTCTGTAGAGGCTATGTTGCCTAGGCTAGCTATGTTGCCTAGGCTAGTCTCAAACTCCTGGGCTCAAGTGATCCTCTTGCCTCGGCCTCCCAAAGTGCTGAGATTACAGACCTGAGCCAAAGCATCCAGACTGCTTTGGTTTCATGAATGGCTTAAAGCTCATTAAAAGATAGAGAAAGCATTTCTGACTCTCTCTAAAGGAGCACTTTTCTCCTTCACGACTAACTCCAAAGGATAGCAGACTCCCTGCTGTCACTCCACAAATGCCAGTAATCTACTCATAAGTTCCAAAAACCTAAGTCTAGGGGCCCTGAAACTTGTGTTCATATTACAAAAATCCACTATATATATTGTAGACCTGCTTTGTCTGGAGCTATACCATGATACTTCTTTGCTTTCTTTTTTTATTCCCCACCAACTGCAGGGCAGTTCTCCAGATGGCCTTAGACTGACCCAGTTCTTCCCCTTTCTTGCTTATGGCTCTCAAGACGAGCTGTAGACTGTGCTGAAAATACAACATCTTGAGATGAGGAGTGACAGACCAGAAAAGCCTAGACCCTGTTCCAGCCTCACTCCATGGCCTGCCCCCAGGCCCTTAGACACAGGATATGCTTCAGTGCTTTAGCCCAGCGTGTCATGTGGCCCCTGGGCATAAAACCCAGGGTGAGCTGCTTTCTGGGGTTCCTCGGCTACGATACGATACAAATGGGACACACGTGGACAGGGCTCCATCTGCTCGAGACAGTTTTCCTGAGCCTGGAGGGACCAGTTGGCAATGACTCCTAGGCTTCTGTTTTTCCTTACTGCCTATACGGAAGTCATAAATCCACTTCCTATGCCTCGTTGTGTATGAGTGTTTTCTAACTCACTGTACTCAACAGTTTGGTAACAAGTGTACAGCTATCCTGCTTCACATCAACCACTAGAAACTCCAGGAGAATCTGAAACTCTACTGATGAGTTCCCTGCATCTTAGACTTTATGTCTAGTGCGTAGTAGGTGCTCAGTAAATACTTGTTGAATGAATGAATGAATGAATACATTTCCATATTATCTGGCCCCCTTAGATCGATAACTCTTAATTTTGGTTAGGTACTAGAGTCACCTGAAGCACTTTTAAAGTACTCCCCACCTGGACCCCACTCCAGACCATTTAAGTCTGAATATCCGGGAGTATGGTCCAGGAATCTATATTTTTAATATGGTCCCCAGGTAATGCTAACATGTAGAGCCACCACTCTAGAAGCATCTGTGGTTTTTGTAAGTCATCTCCTGGTCTAGCATGGACAATGTTTGTGTTTTAGAAGTAGCACTGCCTGCAATGGTCGTATCTTGAGATTCTGTGATCATGGTTAATTACTCAGAGTGTGGCAAGGGAGATGAGGTGGCACAAGAACTTCCTGTTTGGAACATGCGACTGGGGAGCCGACACATTTGGCTGAATAATGATCTTTCTCATTGCAGCCCAGATATGATGTCAGTAACAGTGGGTCCATGGGAAAGCTGCAAAATTACCTGCCAAGAGGGAAAATAATATGGTAAAAGTGAGTTGGGTCAGGGGGTATTTAGAAGTTCAGACAGATGGGCAGTGGGCAGTGGATCCGTGTGGTCTCTCTGCAGGGTGTCAGGGGCCCAGACAGTGGGATGGAGTTCAAATCAGAACCACTGATCTTGGGTAGTTAGACAGGGATTTAGTACAAATCAGAGCCTTCCAGGACAACAAGAGATTGGTCAAGCTGGTGCCATAGGAACTCAGAATGGAGATGAAAACAGAGACTTCTTTAACAGAATGAGGTTCTGCCAGGGAGCTGGGACTCAGAAGTAAAACTGGAGCCATATTGTTCTGTGGTCAGTAAAAAAATGTCAGTAAAAAAAAAGCGCACCTAAGGAAGAAGCTGGAACAGACTGGAATCTGCCCGCAGGTGAGCATCGTCAGTAGACTTATTTTTTTAAACAGTTTTATTAATATATCGGGGGTGTCAAAAATGTATACGAATTTTAAGAGATGCTACCTATGTATTACTTTTTAAAGTTGAACTGAATTATGGTAGCAATGTGTAGTATGCGGTTTGCTCAAAAGGTGGCGTTAATCAAACCAATGCTAGCGTCACCATGTGACAGGCAGGGCAAAGAAAATGGCGGAAGTACTGTTGTCCTTCGAGGAGCGCAAGACCATTTTGAAGTGGTATTTGGAATTCGAGAATGTGGTGGAAGTACCACGACAATGGAAGCGTGAATATGCAACAGAACGGTTAACATGCCTAACAACTACGCATTTGTGGTAAGTTTGAGATGCATGGTCCTCTGTATGATGTGCACAAGGGAAGTTACCAGGAGTCCTTGCACAGCAACTAGTCCTGCAGTGGTTTGCTGTAATCGGAAGTGCCTGGACACTGATGGCAACCACTTTGTGTACCTCTTGTAACTGCAGAAGTAAAACGTGACTTGTGCTCATCTTTTGTTATCAATATATATTGAGTATTACAATGTCAGTACAATTTTTCCTTTCTTAAAATGTGTATACATTTTTTGGCACCCTCCGTATAATTCACATATCATGTAATTCACCATTTAAAGTATGACTTGTACACCCATATCTTTAAAATAAAGTATTAAAAATAAAGTATGCAATTCAATTTTTTAATATCTTATATTATTATTAATTTTAAAAATTGTAGTGAAATGTAGATAACACAAATATGCCATTTTAGCCATTTTTATGTGTACTCTTCAATGACATTCATTACATTAACAGTATTGTACAATCATCACCACTATCCATTTCCAAAATGTATTCATCACCCCAAACAGAAATTCTAACAATTAATCAGCGACTTCGCTATCATCTTTCCCCCAGCTCCTGGTCACCTCTAAGAGCCTGTCTGTCTCCATGAACTGGCCTATTCTAGATATTCTATATAAGTGGGCCCATGTACTATTTGCCCCTTTGTGTCTGGCTTATTTCACTTGGCAGATATAGTTTTCAGGCTGGAAGGGTGGGGGTATGATGGAGGAAGGGGAAAATTGACAAGTGCACGTTTTTATGTCGGTGATAGTAATGATCTTCTTATTGCTGCTTCTGCTCATAAGAAAGAGGGGTCCTGTGATTTTTATTTTGTTTTGCTAATGTTGAAAGGACAGGCATCAACCCCTATCCACCTCCCCTTTCCCTATCCCGATCACCTTAGACACAATTGAATTTTCTCTTCAGCATTGCTTTTCAAGCTGATAATAAGGCAAGTATTAAGAAACTGTTGCAGCCTCCCAATTAATATACATCTTCATAATAATTAGCTGAAGGGATGCTTTGAAGTCCTGGGATAGAGTATGGAAATCATTCTCACTCTGAGGAAAGGGCCAGGGCTTTCCTCTACATGCTCAGCCCAGAGAGAAGGTTATTTTCAGCCTGGATAATCAGCTCATCTCAGGCTGCTTCTACTGGAGGGAAGGAGCAAAGACAAGGTTCCCTTCCCTCCACTGTCTCCTTCCTGTCTCCCTGCTTTTTCTCCCATCCCCTCAGCTCTAACTCGTAGGATAGCAGCCAAATTCTCTTAGTGCTGCTGGGGCCCCTGCTGAGTTGCTAGTATTCACATTGGGCCCTTTGATGAGGAAGTGTTCTCGCAGCAGTTGCTGTGGCCTTAACAGGAAGGAGAGGCCTTCACTGAAGGTTGTCATTTGCGGCAGAAGGTCAGGGGCCTCCGTGATGTGGTAGAAAGCTGTGCCCAGTCAATCAAGTGGAGACATATTCAGTGCAATAGAGACCGATAACCCAGGTTCATTCTTCCTGGAGAACCAAGGACTTGTACTAGAGAAGAAGATGGATGGGGAGAGGAGAGCAGGAATCTGAGAGACAGAAGGTGAGGGAAACGAGGGTTGAGGGGTAGTATTGCCTGGATTTAGAAAACACCTACTAATCTCACTGCCCGATTCACAATTGGGAATTAGGCACATGACTAGAATTCCACAAGGGTTATTTGTGGGGGAACTTTCAAAATCAGGAGATGGTCTTCAATAAATGATACCACATGTGCACCCATTTGCAGAGTAAAACTTTGTTGGGTTTTCATTCACTTGGAATGCTGTGAGTTTGGTCTCACCACTCTAGGACATGAGAAACTTGACTGCAATTTTCAGGGTCTTTTGGTTTAGGTTCCCATCTTGGATGATACCTGATGGAATCAACCATAGACACAGTCCAAGCAGGACATCATATTTAAGTGGTTCTAACTCCAGTTCCCGTCTCACCAGGAACTTGAAGATTTTAGCCAAGCAAGCCCTGTTTCTGTTTGAATTCTTTTTTCATCTTCTTGGTTCTATATCTTTCACTGAATCCCCACTGCTCTAGATAGACCACCTACTTTTGAATGATTGCTTCCTTTTATGCTAATTGTAAAAAAAAAATTCTGAGTCTCTCCGGCAGCCGTTTCTTAAAGTTTTCTCTCTAAGTACAGAATCTCCGTTAACTGTGTTTCTGTAACTCTAGCTACTGCTGTTTATAATAGCTACCATATAGGTCCATGTAATACTGAACCACTTGTGTATTCATTCTATGAATTTTCTGTGAAATTACCAATAATCCTAACAGCATTATCTTTTTATAGACCATAGCTTTACTCTATCTTTCTGCTTTGTGTGCTCTGAGCCATTGTGAGGCATGGAGAATTTTATAGTCTCTGATTTCTTCTTTTTTTTTTTATAAGAGGAGAATAACTCCTCATTTTAGTCATAACTGGAAAAGGCTTTCCCATCATACAGAGCTGAATATATGTTATGTCTTGTGTTACTTCATTTTGAGGTGCTTTTTGCTGAGCAACTACATGCTCACATCCATGTGAAGATGGGAACATTTATGTGCTACAAGAACACAGAATTAAATGACCAAGTCAATTCCTTATTTCATTTAGAGGCTTTAGTTTAATTCCATACACTGGGCATGAAAACAAGCAATCCAAAATGTTCCAGAAGAGGTCTTGAACCTCTTTCAAGTGGGAGGATCTGCGTTCTTCCAGTAGGAGAATTTTGCTCACAGAGAGACACTGGCATTTTCTGCCTGGTCCTGCTTCTTCTCATTTGAATGGAGACTCAGCTTGGTATAGATGAACCTTCCTTCTCTGGATCATTTGGGGATGAGTTTGGTGAAGGGGGGCTGAGTAGGCTGCATACAGTTGACCCCTGAATAACAGGGTTTGAATTGCGTGGGTCCACGTGAATGGAGTTTTTTCAACAAAATGCAATAGAAAATACAGTATTGGCAAGAGTGAAACTTTCACATATAGAGGACTGGTTTTCCTATAGGAGTTCCGCAGAGCTGATTGGCAGACTTCAGTATGCACGGGTTTGGGTATACTCAGGGGGGTCCTGAACGAATCTCCCACACACTGAGGAATGACCATCTTAGTCGGGCTGCCTACTGTAACAGATAAGCCCCCAAATCCCAGTCTGTGAAGCTGCTCTCAGTCTCATGGCTTTCTACATGGCCATTCAGGCTCTGAAGCCCCTTTCATCTTGCGGTCTATCCTTCCCTAGTTCCTCAGACTTTTCTTCACACAACTCCAAGAAGGGAACAGCAGAGATCTGGAATTGCAGGGAGAAGATTTTATGGACTAGGTCTATAAGTGCAGTACATCTCTTCTGCTCCCATTTTATTGTCTGGAACTCAGTCACATGGTGATTCCTCTAAGGGAGGCTGGCAATGTCATCTACCTGTCTTCCCAGGAGGAAAAGGAAATGGGTTTTGATGAGTGTGTAGCAGTCTCCGCTGCAAGCTGGGATGGGCTTCTGGTTTCCACTTCCTCCCTCGGTTTGCCCTGCATGCTTGGTCTCCTCTCCCAATCCCTCTGGGGTGAGGAGAGACAGTCACAAATGTGTCCCTTTTGCCGGTTAAATCATACCAAGTTCCCCGTGAAAGGTACAGCATCTGTGTGCTGAGTATCTATTGTGGGCTAGGAACCGTGCCAGGGAATGTGGACAGTGGGAAACAGTGTCCCCAAAGAGAAGGATTTAGGAGCTTCTTGGTGAAATGGAAAGATACCTCCTCCTGAGACTTCATTTGGGAGGTTTTCTAAGAAGAATCAATAGGGAAAGGAACAGAGATCATTCCAGACTAAACTCCCCTTCTTAAAACGCTTCAGTTAAAGTCTGTTTTATCTGATATGTGAAAAAATAAAATAAATTAAGATAAATTAAACAATAAAGGCTGGCCAGGTACAGTGGCTCACGCCTATAATCTCAACACTTTGGGAGGCCAAGGTGAGAGGATTGCCCACGGGTTAGAGACCAGCCTGGGCAACTTGGTGAGACCTCATCTCTACAATAAAAAAAAAAAAAATTAGCTGGGCGTGGTGGCACACGCCTGTAGTTCCAGCTACTTGGAAGGCTGAGGCAGAAGGATCACCTGAGCCCAGTAGGTCGGGGCTGCGGTGACCGTGAGCGTGCCACTGCACTCCAGTCTGGGTGACAGAGTGAGACTCTGACTCAAAAAAAAAAAAAAAAAGAAAGATAGAAAGAAAATATAGATGTGAACGAGAGACGGACATAGAAATTTCTAATGCTAATATAATGTGTGGTCTCCACGTGACCAGCCTCTGCTTGCCTCCCATGCCTCACCATGCTCTCCTAACATTCCAACCAGGCAGAAGTCCTGGAGTTTCCTCAACGCACTGTGCTTTCTTTTAGCTCAAGATCCTGGTGCACACGCTTCATCCCCGCACTCTGAAATGTTCTCCCCTTCCCTTTCTTGGCAAATTCTCTTCTCATTGAGATCTCAACCTGGGTGTCACTTCTTCTAGGCGGTCCACTGCCCTTTGTCCACCTTCCACTTTTGAGATAGGTGCTTTGTGTGTCCATGAGACCATCGCAGTCCTTACCTGAGCCTTTTTAGTGTCTGTGCTCTCCAAGCACCGGCCCTACCTAGTTCATGGTGGTATCTTTAGCCTCTGGCACAGAACTGGGACCATAGTAGGGACTCAGTGAACAGGGGCCATGCTCTCATAGTAGCCACTTCCATTACTCTTACCTACCGCTTCTCCTACCCATTTGTAACCTGTGCCCACATGGAAAATCAATGAATTTCCATCATTAACACTGATTTTCTGTTTTGTTTTTGTTGCTACTTTCTGTTTTTCTTGGAACATTCCACCAAAAGCGGTGATGTCCCCAGCTCAGAGTTGCCTGACATAATGCATTGTTCCCGGGTCCGTGACACAGGATTCTGAGTACAAGCATATGCCACATGTTGACTGGCCATGGTGATCCATGAATAGCCAGTTCTTCTCAGTTGGTCAGGGCGTCCTTCCTCAGCAGCTTCAGGTAATCACCAACACACCTGGACAGTCCAAACACAAAGCTGAGAGGGGAGGAGGCAGCCCACAGACACCTGGATGTGGGATGCTGACAATAATTTGGATTTTGCTGTCCTGGCTTAAAAAGTAGGAAGATTGGCCAGTCTCAGTGGCTCATCTTGCAGGTGACTCAGCCTGCAATTCTAGCACTTTGGGAGACTGAGACAAGTGGATTGCCTGAGCCCGTGGGTTCAAGACCAGCCTGGGCAACTTGGCAAGACCTTGTCTCTACAATAAATCAAAAATTAGTTGGGCGTGGTAGCACGTACCTGGAGTTCCAGCTTTTTGGAAGGCTGAGGCAGAAGGATCACCGGAGCCCAGCAGGTCAACACTGGGGTGACTATGAGTGTGCCACTGCACTCCAGCCTGGGTGACGGAGTGACACTCCAACTCAAAAAAGAAAAAGAAAAAGAAAAAGAAAAAAGTAGAGAGATGGATCCGTGGTGGAACCCAGCACTCCTAGACCTGACAGGTTGGCGGCGGGTAAGGCACCTCCTGGGAAACATGGAAGAAGGTTTACTTTCATGAATCCTGAGAAGCAGTCTGCACAATGACTGCAGAACTGTGGATCACTTCATTGACTCCATCATGCCTGCATGCATTCATTCATGTATCCAACAAATAGTATTGGGTCCCAACTGTTATAGACACTGGGGATACAGGTCAGGTGGGGTGGCTCACACCTGAAATCTCATCACTTTGGGAAGCCGAGTCAGGCAGATTGCTTGGGGCCAGGAGTTCAAGACCAGCCTGGGAAGCATAGCAAGACCACGTCTCTACAGAAATAATAAAATAAAATAAAGACCCTGGGGATACAGAGATGAACAAGACAGGAAAAGCCCTTGCCCTTTCTCTAATGAGAAAGAGAGAAGCTAAACAAATACACAGAAAAAGAGAGAAAGAGAGAGACCATATATAAAGTGATTTCATATTGCAAGAAGTACTTAGTCTTCACGGACAGGCCATATTCTTGCAGTGGATGGAGGACGTAAGCCCTTCTTCTTGGTTTGAATCTAGGGTCTTCTCTCAGTTCATTGGGTCCCCTCACCTCCTGAGGACACCTAGGGTACTCTCCACTCCTCCTCCCTCCTACGCCTGACAAGGAGCATCTGTTCTCCAAGGCCATGTCAGGCCATTCTTCATCCTCCCTGAACCTATGAGCAAGAAGTCAGGCTATCAAAAACAGCTGGAGCAGAACCAGGCATCATTTGTGTTCCATCTGGCAGGCTTCACCTGGTTCCCAGCTCTGCACCCCTCTCTTCAAGCCCCATCTCTTTGGCTGCCAGATCTGCAGGCTCAGCTTTGCCTCAGGCTCCAGGATCAATTCCGACTTCAGGCAGGACGAATTTAAGCTGCTTCCGTCCTACAGTGTTGATTTAGTCTTGTCATCTTGGCTGCTTACTTGTGGTCCCTAACTTGGAACTTGTTCTGACAAGTGGATAGTCTGACACATGCCTCTGACCCCAAGTCCTTCCTTGGTTATTTTCCTGCTACTCAGGCCCTCCAAATTGGAGGACCTTCCTTCCACAGACAAGTGTCCTGCCCTGGCCTCCAGTCCCCTTAGGGATGACATCTTGTCCTTTTACCTTACTTCCTATAAACAGACATCCCCAAGGGTGGCTTCCTGTCTGTTGCCTGTATTTGACTTCTTTCTTATGTGCATCTCTGCCTATCTACCTAGCAGGTGACCTCTAATATTTCCCAATGATGCCCCAAAGCTAATGTCTTACCCCCACTCTCATATGGCCTGTTACCCTGTTGGTCTCATTCTGTGTTCCTCTCCCTGGCCTGATGTCTCTGCTCTCTCCTTGGTGCTTACCTACTTGAGTAGATGAGTCAAATTCTCCATCTCAGAATCTCTGCCATCGTTCCTGTCATAATGCAGTTAATCAGTCCATGCCCAGCTGTGTTCTAAGATAGGACTCTGCCTTCCCCTTGGGACGTACCATCCTTCTTCCAGCTTTTAAGATCTCCCAGAGGTCTCAGTCAGATCATCAGGAAGACCCAGGGTGCCAGGGGCACAGAGAAAGGGGCTGATGGGGTCCCCTTAGCTTTAGTTGGGGGGGTGGAGGAAAGAGACAAACAACAAAAAGCCCTCAACAGAAGACCCGGGCATCTGTAAGTGAGACATGGCAGCCTTGCTAAGTAGGGATCTCAACTCCCTGTGATCTGAGGACAGATGTTCCATAAACCTGTGGGCAGCCTAATTTACATTGGATGGTTAATTCTGCCATGGGAAGGTTATCTTGCTTGTGCTGGAAGCAAGGCGATCTCTGGTGGGAGCCCGTCTCTCTAAAGCTTGTCCCCTGCCTAGGAAGAGAGCCCATCTTTACCTCAAGGGGATGCTGTTGAAAGCCAGCACTGGCAAGCCTCGTCCTCACTGTCCTGAGTGACATTCCTGCTCCTTCTTCACCTTGTCTGCGCCTGGTCCAGGCTTTGCCCTTTTGGTTTCCTGTTTGCTCCAGACAAGCTTCCATCTTTGGTGCCTCAGTTTACCTGCTTCTCCTGCCGCCAGCCCTCTTCTTTCTTTTCTCTGACTTATGGCGCTTATTCATGTATTCATTCCAGGTCTCTATTCCCAAGGAACTCGTAGTCTAGAGAGAAGACAATTACACAAGTGGTTATCGGTTATAGTTGTGGCAAATATTACACAGGAAAGCCTGAAGATTCTATGGAAGGGTGTTCAACTTCCTCTGGTAGATCTGGACATGCTTTCTGGAGGAAGAGACTTTTAGGCTGTCCTTGGGAAGCAAGGAGAAGGGACTCTTGGGAGCTGGGATGGGAGGCAGGGAAGGAATGAAGACTATTTCAGACTTGGTGGACAGCACACAGTTCCTGAGGCTGGTGGGGGCTTGTCTGTGTCTCCCCTCCTGGCTCAGGATGGCCCACACTGTCTGCGCAGGAATCCACAGCTGCCTTCTTGACTCGAGAACCTTCCCTTTTGCATTGTGCCGTGGAAGCCTCGTGGGTACATCCTGGAATTCCCAGGATGGGCCCCTCTCTTGACTTTGGGTCCTTGGGGGAGAGGGGGGATTTAGCAACAGTTGAGGGAAGTGTAACTGAGGGGTTCTGTATCTTTATTCTCCACATGTGGCCTAGTGAGTGGGGAATAAGCGTTTGTGGCTTGGGGAGATTTACCCAAGGCCCCGGCATACCTTTTCTTCCCCAACCCTAACTCTGTGAGCCCAGCCTTTCTCTGCCACAGGCTTCTGAGGTGAGCATCTGAGTTGAGCGCCGTGCCTGGCTCCCAGTAAGCCCTCCGCAAATGCTGGCTGATTTGATTAGATTTGATCTGGGTCAATTTAAATAGGTGCAGGAGAAGAAACAGAAGAGAGAAATCAAAGGATGATGACTATAAGGGGAGCAGTGATGTAATTTTAACCTGAAAATTATCTGTAAATAGACTACACAGTTTATTCAAACTCAGTATTTCATAATCTAATTTTATGCAAATGCCCCTGTGGTTTTCCTTACCATCTTGTATACCTGGGTAGAGCATTTTGGAGAATCCAAGTGGGGTTCCTTGTGGTAAGACAAAAAATAAAAAGGCAAGGAACTCAGATGCTTTGAGTTGAAAGGCAACAGCAGTCGTTTAATTCAAAGTGGTTCCTTCTCCGGTAGAGACTATCTTCTTCATCCTCTTTCTACATCTAGTTAGGTTATGAGCGCTGCCTTACTTCATTTTTTGGAAATTGCCAGTTGGTAGAAATGCCTGAGATTGGAGCAAAGTTGTCTTTTCTTTTGCTGCTCTGAGTCCTGTCTTTTGAAACCTCTTCAAATACATCTGCTTCCTTTTCCCTGTGATTCGAATATTTGAAGACGGCCACTGGACCTCCCTAAGATTTAGAACCGTCTATGCTTCTGCTGTGCTGTGGAGCCCTATCCCGCTGGCTCAGCTCAGCACAGGTGCTGGGACTGCGGGAAGGAACACTGAGGGCCCCAAATCACAAGCACCCTTGTGCTACCCCCAGCCCCATCACTAGGCCACACCTGCTCACGATGGCCGAGTCAGCCCTGTAGTCCAGTCCCAGTGTCTGGGCCTATATGTGTTCTCTTATTCCCAGATTTCTGCCTGAGATCCAGTACCTTGGACTGAGGCGCTGTCTTAACTCGCAAGCAAGTTTCTCTCCTAGGAGAGAAACCAAGTCTGTGTCCCTGTGGATAAGTTCTCAGTACTCGATACTAAGTACTTCTGCCTGCCTTCTCCTTGGCCCTTTGCCTGCTGCCAGACTCCACTGGTCCTTTCTGACCCTGCCTTTGACATTCACTTCCCACATGGCCTCAGATTCCCTGTTACCTAGCCTTTCCTAGTTTGAGTATACTGGTGGGTGTTAAAAGCCGGCTTCATCTTAGAATCACCTAAAGGAGACTTTATAGAGGACCAATCCCTGGGCCCAGGGTTAGATGAGGAGTGAAAAATGCTTGACTTGCAAAATGTAAGTGCATCCCTCTCAGGTGCTAATCCTGCACTTTTAGGGCCCTAAGAGTGACTATCTCTTTATATTTTGTGCCCTGGGTGCCTGGCTTTCTTTACCCTAGCCCCAGCCCTGCCAGTGCCAGGACCACAGCTCCTGTGGTCCTGAGATTCTGATCTTTCTGCTGACCCAGGAAGAGGTCCAGATATTGGTATTTTAAAAAGTGATGCAGGAGGTTAATGTATGTAACCACTGTTAAAAGTCACTGCGCTAAGTGGTATCTCCAGGGCTGCTCACCCAGAAGGGGGATCCAGGACCCTGGGATTCTTCATGGCACTCTTCTGTGTCTTCTAGGCTTGGGACTTGGCTAATCACTTGTGATGGTCTGCTCTTTCTTTGCAGATGAGCCTCATTTTCAGATTCCGGGCTCAGTCTAGCCTAACTAGGGCTAGACTAACCAGGACTTTGTTCTTTTCTTTCTCTCTCTTTTTTTTTTTGAATTGGGATCTCACTCTCTCAGGCTGGAGTATAGTGGCATGATCATGGCTTACTGTAGCCTTGACCTTCTGAGCTCAGGTGATCCTTCCACCTCAGTCTCCCGAGTAGCTGCCACCACTAGTGGGACTACAGACCCGTGCCACCACACCCGGCCAAATTTTTCTTAGAGACAAGATCTCACTATGTTGCCCAGGCTGGTCTTGAATTCCCAGGCTCAAGTAGTCCTCCTGCCTCAGCCTCCCAAAGTACTGGGATTATAGGCGTGAACTGCCGCGCCTGACCAACCAGAGCTTTGTTCTCTTTTTCTAGGCAAAGTCTCCCTTAAGTAATCAAGGTTCCAATCCTCTATTGTCTCTACTTTGGATTTGTGCCAGCTACCTGTGCACCTTTTACGTGATGTAATTTGAAGAGTTTACAATACTGAAGTATTCTGGTACATTCATATGCGTTTATTCAACAAACATGGGCTGTGTACCAGTTCTGTGCCCTGTCTTGTGCTCATTGTCAAAGAATACAGGCTAGCTATGATATATGTCGTGCCTAGAGTGGCTTATGGCATGAATGGTAGATCAGTATTTCCCCAAATGTGCACTGATTGTTAATGGATGCTGTGCAAAAGCAAAATAAAGCAACAAAAAATATTTCCTGGTAAAATAAGTTAGGAAGACTTGAGTTCAAATAAATAGGTTTCTTTATTGCAGGACTTCTCAGAATCTTTAACATATAAATATGTACTGTGCATCTCCATAAGAGCAGCCCAGTATACAGCAATTCCCAAATATAGCTGAACACTAAACTTCCATTTAACTTGAAAACACTTTGGAAATACTGTCATCAAATGCTAAATCTGGGATCAACCTTAATTCTAGGTATAAGATCTCTGTTTATGTGACTCAAATTGTGTTAGCTATTCGAGCAGCCACATCACTCTCGACTCACTGGGGGCTTTAGGGTGGCTAAGTTGCCTGGGTCTTCAGCTACTTGGGCTTTCGACATTTCTGGAACCTGAATATAAGACCCATACGTTTAGCTTTATAGGTTTTGGACCATCATTAAGGAATGCTGAGATATTTTTAATCTGAATCCTGGCCTTCAACATGTCAGCTGGGTTTCCCAGCGATGCGCTGTCTATAACTTAGGTGAGCAGGTCTTCTTTGCCCTCATCCAAGCCTCTGAAGAGCACACTGAATGAGACAGACCCCTGTCTCACAACACTAGAGACTTCCCTTGGACTTGGCATTGATTTTTTTCACTGACACTACAGTCATGTGCTCTATAATATTTTAGTCGACCATGAACCACATATACAATGATGGTCCCATAAGATTATAATACCATATTTTTATTGTACCTTTTTAATGTTTAGAGACACAGATGCTTTCCGTTGTGTTATAGTTGCTATAGTATAGTAACACGCTGAACAGGTTTGTAAGATCAATAGGCTAAATCATATAGCTCAGGTGTGTAGTAGGTTAAAGCAGTGGTCCCCAACCTTTTTGGTATCAGAAACCAGTTTCATGAAAGGCAATTTTTCCACAGACTGGGGCCGGGGGATGGTTTCAGGATGATTCAAGTGGTCATTTCTATTATTTTACATTGTAGTAGATAATGGAATATAGAATGAAATAATTATACAATTCACCACTTTAAAAAAAAGAGGCATGGACAAAAGTGGTAAATAAAATAATGGGTGGGCCACCCACAGACTAAATTAAGTGTCAGATTCTGACTTAAAGTCTGCCACCAGATGTAGCTACACAGTTGAAGGACGTCAGCTCACTTGCCATTCACTGATAGGGTTCTGATATGAGTCTGCAAGCAACTGATTTATTATGGTCTCTGTGCAGTCTAACCTCACTGCTCATGTTAGTCTGTATTTGCAGCTGCTCCCCAGTGCTAGCATCACCGCCTCAGCTCCACCTCAGGTCATCAGGCATTGGATTCCAAGTAAGGAGCACACAACCTAGATCCTAGATCCCTTGCATGTGCAGTTCACAATAGGGTTCACGCTCCTATGAGAATCTAATGCTGCCGCCGATCTGACAGGACGGAGCTCAGGTGGTAATGTGAGCGATGGGGAGCAGCTGTAAATACAGATGAAGCTTTGCTTGCTCACCAACTGCTCACCTCCTGCTGTGTGGCCGGGTTCCCAGTAGGCCTGGGGCTTGGAGGCCCCTGGCCTAAAGCAGCCAGGCTTGTATAAGTACACTCAAGGATGTTCACAATATGGCAAAATCACCTGACATTGCATTTCTTAGAACATGTCCCCATTGTTATGCAATGCATATATTCAGGAGTAGTCATTCAACAAATTCACTCAGCTAAGCCAAAATCTTTAACAGCGGAGTCAAAGGATAATATGAGAGGTTTTGGGACACACTTATGGAAATCCACATTCTCTTGGTCTACCAGTTTGGTAATACTTCCAAAGAGAAAAAAATTAGGCTACTTTTTCATGAGTAGGTATTTCAAAGAGGAGAAATTTTACTTTTGTGATTATAAAAGTAACCTACACTCATTATAGAAAATGTGGAAAATATAGAAATATTATATATTAAGTGTTGAGAAGAAATTAAACCCCCTGACATCTAACCACCCAGAAATAGTCACAGTTAACTTTTGCTATGTCTTTTTCCAGTCTTTTATTATTTACATATATTGATTTATGAAAAAATATATATTAAGTGTCTTATACATGTGCTTGCATTGTCCTAGGTAGGAAAGTAAACAAACAAACAAAACCTTTTCAAAGAAATCTCTGCTCCCATGGAGTTTATATTCTTGTAGAGGCATATAAATAGCTAGCTAGCTAGATAGATAGATAGATACACAAAAACAATCATTATTCAAAGATAATTTATGGCTCAGTCTGTAATTCCAGCACTTTGGGAGGGTGAGGCGAGTGGATTGCCTGAGCCCGCGGGTTCAAGACCAGCCTGGACAACTTGGCAAGACCTTGTCTCTACAATAAAAATTTTTAAAAAATTAGCTGGACATGGTAGCACGTGCCTATAGTTCCAGCTACTTGGAAGGCTGAGGCAGAAGGATCACCAGAGACCAGCAGGTCGACACTGGGGTGGCCATGAGACTGCACTCTAGTCTGGACAACGGAGTGACACTCCAACTCTAAAAAAAAAACCAAAAAAATTTTTAAAAATATTCTGCTTTTAACTCCCAACTTGACATTATATCAGAATTATCCCTGAAATGACTTGTATTAATGAGCCCAGGCCAGTTTCTGATGATTCCTGTTTTTCTTACATAATGTTTGCAACCGTTTCTTTAATGGTACAATCTACCTTTTTATTTTTTAAAGAGATGGGGTGTATGTTGCCTAGGCTGGCTTCAAACTCCTGGACTCAAGTGACCCTCCAACCTCAGCCTCCTGAATAACTGGGATTACAAGTGTGCACTAGCACACCCAGCTAAGAGAGCAAACTAGAATTTTGTAGAGGGTTACTATGAAGTTTACCAACTTACAGTTTCCAGAATACAACTTTCACCTCTCTTCAAAATTTGGGACAAATGTGCTTATCCTCAGTCACTTGGCACCTCAACTTTTTCACTATTTCTCAAGATTACAGATCATAATTCCATAGTCACCCCTTTCTGGGAAGCAATGCATCTAGGCTTGAAGACTTGCGCTCATTCACAGGTATTTTTCACTACGTCTCCACCCATCTTGGGTTTCCATCTGTTCCTACCTGAGTTTGTTCTACCCTTTCGAGACAGAAGATTAGTCTTTGTGGTAGACAAGGTTTCTACCTTCACAAGGAGTTGGAAAGTTCCGCTCTCTCTGCTGTCTATTAGCATGATGTCATCCACCCCGTATTAGCCTTGTCTTCTTGCACTGATCTCGAAAGGGGAAGACGATAGAGAAATTCGAAGAAAACCCCTTTTAATTTTCATTAATCTATGAACTCACTCTTCTTAGAAAAATCTTGACAGTATTCTTGTGGGGCTGAGTTATTATGCTACCCTGTTGAGTTTGCCTACTTCCTCATTTTACAAACAAGAAAACTGAGTATTATGTTTCATAAAGGGCATGTATAAATCTGACCCTAAACTAGAATTATGGTATTCATTTACATCAACCTTGTGGTATATGAGAAAGAGTGAGAAGAAGAAGAAAAAAAAAAAAACCTCGCAAGAAATAGATCACTAGGGGAGAAAAAGGACCTCGGGAGAAATTTAATTGAGAACCCTTCTCATGGGGAGAGGACAATGGATTTCACTGAATGAGCCCCAGATTGTAGCAAGTTTTCCCTGGTTGCAGACATCCCACAAGGACCATTCTGGTCTGTTCTGCTTGGGGGAATGGCAACATCCCACCCTCTTTGCCTTCAGCGTTGGGCTCCAACATGGGAAGTCAAACAGCTGGTTGTTCTCGGTAGGCAGCCACCCCAGCCCGGCTCTCTTCATTAACTGAAGCCCTTCCTCGGGGGAGCAGTGACAGCTCCCTGTGATTGGCTACTGGCAGTCATGCTGGGGCTTCTAAGCGGCTCCTTGTTAACCTTGAAAGATGACTATTTTAGTTTTCTGGAGTCTCTGTCACCACCTGCAGACAGAAGCAGATGATTTAAGAGGTGGGCAGGTAGGAATTCTGTGACCTTCAGAGATATCCCCAGAATCAGTGGATACCGTGGAATTGCTACATGACTCCCCTGTCTTTATGTCCTGGCTCTATCCCCAGTCCATTGTGTGAGATAAGAGGTTTCGTGTTACCCTCTGAAGGGCTGGGATTACTAGGCAGGCTCAGAAGGCATCTACAACACGATTTCTCTGTAAACAGCCTTTGCAAATGCTGCGTTAGTAACAGACCTGGGTGGATGCCATTTGGACATTGAAACTGCCATCTTTTAGGGCAAAGGCAGTGGGTAGGCACATAAAACATAATTTAGGCTATTTAAATGTATACATAAACGAAGCTATTTCACGTGTGCATATTCTAAACCAAAACCAGGAAACATAACATTCTGTGTAATAAATGATAAAATACAAACTTCAGTTTCATTTTATAGCCAGGAAAGTCAGAAGAAGACCAAGAAAAGATGGGGGAGGGTTGTGGGGGAAAAAAAAGAAAGGAGGCTGGAGACAAGAGCAGGAGAAGAGGAGGAAAGGGATAGATAGCCAGGCACCATATCTAAGGGTGTTGCTTCCATGGTCTTCTCTGAGATCAAACCATCTGCTTGTTAGTACTTGAAGGGGCTCTTGACTCTGAAGTCTACAGGGACAGCAACAAAGAGGGACAGTGCAAACCTTAAGTGGCTTTCTGGAATGAACAATATAGTCTATTTATAGTTAGCTGCTATGCCCATGACACCAGGAGAACTCCAGTTCGCTCCTGTGCTCGGTGGCCCCAGCCAGTTTGTCCTGATATTCTCTGAACCCTCTTCTGTTGTCCTGCTGGGTCAGCACTGGCCACAAGTCTCCTCCTGCAACCCCTGCCGGTGAGATTTGGACCCATCACTCCTTTGCAGTAGAGCTGAGAGGCCAACTGCAGAACCGCAGTCCGCTTCCAACTGTTCACTCCAGAGCATCCAGATGTCACCCGGTATTTCTTTTACTTTAGCTGTTTCTTTTCCTATTTGCTGCCACACATATCCATGCAAATGCAGGGATTTTAGGAGGTGCAACTCTTTTCCCATGTAAACCTGTTCTGTGAATGCCTTCTGCAATAAAATCCCTCTACAAAATGTCTGTGGATATTTGCAAATGTCGTAGAAGGGGTTTTATCGTCTTCCATAGGTTGAGACAGGAAAAGAGTAACTTTGGGGTAAGGAGCTGCCTGGAAGACTTCCCCCTTCCGTCAGCAGCTCTTCCCTGTACGGCTGGATCCTGAGTCTAACCATCGAATGGCCCTTGGCTATGGCAGCTGTGGCTACAGTTTGTTTTATTCTAATTAACTATTTCCTTCCTCCTTATGTGTAGCCTGTACTTTTATACTTTCCTTTGATTCTAGATCTCGTTGGTTCTACCAGGCCTATCCTGGCTTCCATCCCAATAGCATCTGGCTTCACTGTGAATCCTGGCCTCAAGACCTCGGCTGCCTTTGTCCTTAGAGCCCTAGCCAAGTTGCAAAAGCCTCAAATCTCCAAACAGGTCCCATTAGTACTCTGAGGCCTAGACCATCCCAATACTTCCAGGTTTCAAGATTTAAGCAAACATCCGTCGGGATCACATTAATCAAGCCAGTTTGCTCTAATGATATTTCTTTCATGCCCATAATCCCAGTACTTTGAGAGGCTGAAGTGAGAGGATGTCTTGAGTGCAGGAGTTTGAGACCAGCCTGAGCAACATAGTGGGATCTCATCTCTACAAAAATCAAAACATTTGCTGGGCACTGGATTGGCTGAGAGCAAGAGATCGAGGCTGCAGTAAGCAGTGATTGTGCCACTGCATTCCCACCTGGGTGGTAGAGTGAGCCCTTCAACTGAAAACAACAACAACAAATATTTCTTTTTCTGCCTTCCTAGACGCTCTGACCAACTTATGGCAGGCCCAGTATCCCCATTAACTATAAGTGCTTGAGGTTGGGTTAACACCATGAACAAAACCATCTTCTTTCCCTCTCTCCCTCTTTTCGTTAAATCCAACTGCTGAACATTTACCACCGTCATTTACCGCTGTATCTCCTTTGAGCTGCTGAGGATAAAGCCTTGTCTACGTAGTTGAGATATGCGTGCATGCTATCATTTTTATTGATCTTAATCTCCATGGGGCTGTCAGGGCAGAGTGCAGGCCAGGAGAGAGAGATACTTCCAAAAACTTAGAGGGGTTTCAGAGGGAATGAAATCATTAAGGATTCCATGAGGTTTAGCTAAATAATCTAGTTCCCTTGGCCCATGTAGAAACAGTCCTAGACCAATATTTCTCAAACTTTAACATGCAGCAAGATTACCTGGAGATCTTATTAACATGCAGATTCTGATTTAGCAGGTCAGGGAAGCTCTGGCAACAAGCCTCCCCGTGTTGCTAATACCACTGTCCCACTAGTCCGTGAACCCCCGGCTAGTAAGGAGCTAGGGTTTCTCCCCCATTGGGCTCTAGACTTGTTCACATCCCAAGTTCTCTTATCTACCTGAGATTCACCATTTGTAACATGAGCGTCTGGAACTGCCTGATCGCTGAGCCCCTTACAATGCTAAAATGTAATGCTCTGTGAAAAGTGATATCTCCTGCCAGGCTCACATGTCACCTCTTTGCTAAAGTCCTCCCCAGTTCTCCAATGGAGTTCTCATCCTGAACTCCCTTCATGCTTCAATTCAGTTCCATTTAGGACAGTTCCATTCAGCAGCCTTCACTGAACATTTTTGATGTACCAGGTAGTAAGTATCTTTCTTTGAGACTGAGTATGAGGATGCCATTAATAAAGGTGGAAGATTGGGTTATACAGATGGAAAGTAGACTCGGGGAAAAGGTAACCAAGTTTGTATTTGCCATATGGATCAGGTATCTGTAATTTGTGGAGGTGGGGAGGTAGCCGGGCACAGTGCCCTCTAGAGCTAGACCACATTTGTTTAGAATTTGACCCCGGTGCTCACAAGCTGTGTTATCTTGAACAAGTTACTTAACCTCTCTCTGCCTTGGTTTCTCCCTCATCAAGATGGAAATAATAATGGCACCCACGTCACAGAGTTGTTATGCTGTTAGGAGGCTTAAATGAGTAAATGTTTGTATAACACTTAGAAGAGTATTGGTACACGATATTTCAAACAAATGTTTATTCAGCTAGTATCTAATGTGTGTTCTGGAGTGTTACTCAAGAAAAGTCTGGACAGGAGCTATGGATTTGGGAGCTGTCAGTATTTAGGTGTGGTCAGAGCCTATGAGCAAATGATATTTTCCGGAGAGAACATAAGCTTCAGATTGGGTAGCAAAGAGGGAAGAAATGAATTATTTTACCAATATTCAGGGGGTTGCCCGAGGAAAATAATACAATGAAGAAGACTAAGGAGTAGTCTCAGAAGAAAAGATGACCCAGGAGAAAGGGAAATCAGAAGCCAAATAAGTAGAGAATTTCAAGAAGGGGGTAGTGGTCAACACTGACCAATGCAAATAAGATCAGGTATAAAACCAAGCCATTTGTTCAGATGGCTAAGAAAGCATGTGTCAGGCTACAGATAATTCCTAATTGTGTCTGTCTTCACCCCCTAAGCCATGAGGCTGCAACGTAAGGGGCCAAGTTCATTATTCAGCCTTGTATATCCAGGGGCTAGCACATGCCTGCAGCATAGCAGGATTTCTCAATGTTGTTGAAATATTGTTTTTGTTACTAGACTCTCTAAAGACTCCTGTTCCTTAGAGGTCCACTTCCCCCTGCTTGTCTATGGAATAATGAGACAGTAAACAAAGCTGAGAGAATCTCATTTTCTCTTCTGTCCTTTTTTTTCTTGGGGAACCCCAAGGAGAGAGTGAGGCTAGTATTTCTTAGTCCTGGGCATCTTTTTTTTTTCTTTTTTTTTGAGTTAATGTCTCACTCTGTTGCCCAGGATGGAGCGCAGTGGCACCATCATGGCTCATTGCAGCCTCCACCTCCTGAGGTCAGGCAATGCATCTTCCTCAGCCTCCTGAGCATCTGGGACTAGAGACGTGTGCCACTATATCTGGCTAATTTTCTTTTTCTAATATTTTTCTGTAGAGACAAAGTCTTGCCATGTTGCCCAAGCTAGTCTCGAATTCCTGGCCTCAAATGATCCTTCTGCCTCAGTCTCCCAAAGTGTTGGGATTACAAGCGTGAGCCACCATGCCTGGGCATCTTTTTAATATGAGAAGAGGTCATTGTAGAAGTTGAGATGAGGTTGCATGAGGTCTGGGGTGTGGAGTAGCTGGCTGGGGAAAATTCCAGGAGAGAGAAATCTTCTTGGTGTTCACAGTATCACCAGACAGAGATGGCAGCTGTTTCTTCTAGCCTGACTTGCACCAGCAGGGTTCCCGGGAAGCTTGTGTGCTGGACTGGACCCTGGAATTGGCCTGTCTCCAAGGCTCTATGGTAATAACCCTTTTCACTCCTGGAAGACCAGCTGCCCATATGCTGGTGATACTAAGGGAGACATTCCTCTATTGGGTGGTAGCTGGGCTGGCTGACTTGTAAGGCCTCTTCTAACTTCAAGATTCTAGGAGTGGGGGTGACCACCGAAGGCAATCATGAGGGCAGAGCCCAAGCTTCTCTTGGTGGGGTCCAGTGACGGCAGACTGGGGAAGTCCTGGGCATACCGTTCTATGCTTGGTGTTGAGGCTTCTGCAGGGTTGGAGGCTACGTTGAGAGTGGCAGGGAGAGGAGATGGTGAGCCAGAGGAAGGAGGGGGAGCCTTTGGGTTGTAGAACTGCAGAGCCCCCTGATGAGAAATTGTAATGCAGGCCCCTGTGGGACAGGTAAGGGGGAGGAGAAAGAAGGGGTGGTGGGCTGGGAAGGTGGAGGGGGGAGCTCTGACTCATTCTAGTGTTGACAAATAGGCTGGATTCCTTTAACTCGGCTGGACTTTGCCCTTTCAGGATGTACAGCCAGCGTCAGCACACTGCTAATGGGGCTTTGAGAGTCTCCTTTTGATGAGCACGTCCCAGAAAGCAGGTATTAGCCATTTCTGCTGGGGAGGCAATGAAGGCATTTGCAGCTGAAATCGGCTTTCCTGGCTGCCCTAATAAAGCAGAGACTTTCAAAGCCCCATTAGCAGTGTGCTGACTGCAGCTTTACATCTGGACTAGCCTAGTTCAGGAGGGGAGCGCTGGACATTCCTAGCCTGAACCCCATAGAACACACCGCCTCCAACCAAAGCTGGCTTCCCTGTCGTGGGCTGACTGTGAGCGCCTTGGGAGACAGACCTTGTTTCCCTCTCCTTGGGGCCCGGTATGGTGTCTGGCACAAAACAGACTCCCAGTAAATAGTTATGGAACTGAAAAATGTGCTTGGAGGGGGTTATCTTCCAAAAGGAGCTGGAGCACTGAGTTATGACAGCTCCAGGGCCTTGTTTCGTGCTTAACACATGTTCATCAGATGAATGAATGACAGGTTGGTCAAAGAGCAAGTTGGGAAGAGAAGGGATGGAAAAGGATGGTGTGAGAGAAAAGTAGCTCCTCCCTCAGCCCTTCTCACCTGCTGGATTTTCTACAAGTTGGAGACTCCCATGTACCCCAGGGAGAAGCCCCAGGAACTTTCTCTCGTTAGATCCCAAAGGTGGGGAATGATATAGGGGAGGGAGGCCCCTTGGCTGCCAGGCTCTTTTGCAGGTTCTATATACTGAGAAATCAGCATAGGCAGGAATGATCTCCACTTTTCAGATAAGGTAACTGAGCCTCTCCGGAATATGTGTCCTGTCCAGATACACAGAGGTGTAAAGGATAGAGTCAGAATTCCAACCCAAGTCAGTCTGCCTTCCACGCTCACCCTCTTTCTCCCCAGCCACCTCTCGTTTTCCCTCTGACCACAGAACCCTGCGAGGCTATCATTCCGAATATCCACTGTGCCTGGACAGATGGTCTTTCCCGCCTGCCCTACCAGTGAGCACATGCCCTTTGCCAGGCAGCAGTCTAGAGGTGGATCATCAATTTTCCATCATTTTCTTCCTCTTCCAAAGCAAGTGTCTGGGGGATGGGTGGGTGAATCTGCACAGCAGCCCATTCGCCATGTTTCCTTCAGACAAGACGATGTTTCTTAGGAGAACAGTCCCACCTCACCTCTCCTCTCATCTTTCTGAATCCATGTGGTTTCAGGTAAGACCTTACAAGAAGCTCTGCCAAGGAAAACAATACATTAATAAATAAATGGAATGAAATAGAGAAATGCACAAACACCTAGCTGGCCAGGGCCACCTGCCCATGTGTGTTTTTCCCACATATCTGTCTGACTCATACTGTGTCTGGTCTCAGGAAAGCCCTCTGTAAGCTGCTGGGGTGTGACTGGGGCTCTTTGCCCGGCCGTTCTGCCATTTGAGAATTTCCAGTCAAGATTTAGTCACTGCACATTTTTGAGAGTCCTCTAATCAGAGAAATTAACTCTCATCAGACACAGGAATTAATCTTTGTTAGTGTTGTTGTCAGTCTAACTTTGCCTTCCTCGGTGCCAGACATGGAGAGGAGGGATGTCCTAGCAGGGAGCTGCCAGCATCACTGCCAGAGACCCTAGAAGAGACAGTCAAGGCTTCACTGTAAGAATGGGAGCTGGCCTCTCCATGTCCCTGAGTCAAGGGGCATGTGGGACCCCTGAAGAATTCTTCTCTGGTGTTCAGCCTGGGGCTGTGCTCTATGCAGGGCTCTAAAAATGTTGACTGACTTGAATGTGTGAATAAGGTTATGGCAGAGAGGGAGGGATGGAGGGAGGGAAGGAGGAAAGGAGGGAGTGAGCAGGGGGACATCCTTTGGGAAAGACACCAAAGCAAAATGGCAACCAGCTAGGATTCAGACAATAGCAAATGATGGGGGCAAGTTTTTACTGGTTCACCAGTTTGTTAAAAAATACGGACCTCTCTTTTAAAGTCATCTTTCCGAGGGTGTGTGTGTGGGAAAGTGTGGGAGTGTGGCAGCGAGGATGAGAACAGACCCCTCAGTTGCATTCGTGGAAGTTTGGGGCCAACTTCAAGGTTCAAAGAATCATCACTTCAGTCATAAAGAAACTATGATGCTCAGAGAATCAGATTGCTGCAGAGTAAATAAACGTGATGTTAACACCATCATCCATAATATATATCTCATATCCTCTCATTTGCTCATGAAAAATATATTATGTAGACTTGTCTATTATCGTCATTCTCATTCACCCCACAGCACTTGATTTTGTTAGTGTCAAGTTATCTGTATATTCAAGTCGGGAGTCATCAGCTATTATGATCAGCATTCTACGGCAGATTTACATTTTAAGTTACAACATTCTCATAAGTTAGAGCATGTTACTTTTGCAGGATTAGAAAATTGAGGGGGCCTTTGTTCCTGAGTGAGAGATGGTATGGAAAGCACCAGCCTTAGAATCCAGGCTGGACATGGTGGTTCATGCCTGTAATCCCAGCACTGTGGGAAGCAGAGACAGGAGGATTGCTTGAGACCAGGAGTTTGAGACTCCTTAGACTGACAATAGTTGACTTGAAACCCAAGGGTGGCCACTGGGCCTGTTGTCAGAGTTGTTAACCGAGACTTGCCTGGTCAACATAGTAAGACCTCATCTCTACAAATGAAACCTCATCTCTACAAAAAATTAAAATGAAAAAAATTAAAATTAAAAAAATAATTAGCTGAGCGTGGTGGCACACACTTGTAGTCCCAGCCACTTAGAAGGCCGAGGCAGGAAGATCACTTGAGTCCAGGAGGTCGAGGCTGCAGTGAGTCAAGATCGCGCCACTGCACTCCAGTCTGGGAATCCATCTTGTTTTCATGGGGTCTCTGTGGCCTTGGGAAATTCATGTCCTCTCTCTGGTCCTCAATTTCTCCATCTGTAATTGTGGGCACTAGAAAAGATCATCTCTAAGGTGTCCTCGAGCTCCGATTTTTAGTTTGTGAGTAGTTACTGAAAAAGTCGTGCAGGGGAATGGCCTTAATATCTATGGTCGAGTGGAAAAGGACATCAGACATCAGAGAGTCCTTCTAATTTGGGGCACAGTGGCCAGCAGTTTAGCTCACTCCATGGACACATTTCAGAGCTGCAGGAATATCCCACCCGGATAGGGCTCTCTGTTTCATACTCTCCATTTCTCGGATGATTGCTTTCTCTGCTATGGGATTAAAAAAAAAGAAAAAAACTCTAAGACAAGTCACTTTCTCATTGGCCTGTGACATGCTACATGAACCATCTATATTATGGATGCAACCATGGATGCCGCCAACGTTGATTCATACCTTGGCGACCTCATGGATCACTGACAGCCATGCTACCTGGCAGGCTGCCTGGAATTCACCGGGGCCTGTCAGAAGCCCCAGCTGCACCTCCATTTTGCAGGCAACCACAGGCCCAGCGACTACCCTTGGGTCTCAACCCTACTATTATCAGTCTAAGGAACAATCACATCCTCAAATCAAAAGTCAGGAATTCTAAGAGGAGCAGTGCTGCTTGCGGAACTGAGTGGCGACTTGCAGAAGCACAATGAGATAACAAAGTGTCTTTCAGACATCTTTTCATAATCCAAAGCCCTAGGTAGCCGATAAACAATGTACCGCCAGCCAGGCCGAGTTCTTGCTATCTTGTTGACTGAAGCATTCATTGTGAGGTTTCCTGGGCATCTTATTACAGGGGAAAGAAGAACCCTGACCATTTCTGCATAGTGTAGATTAATCTGAGGGCTGCATGACACCTTTACTTCACCGTCTTTGTCTCATTGGGTGTCGCAAGGGAGGGCAGGTTGCTCTCTCTGGTTTTGGACACTTGCTTTTTAATCTTTTTTGCTGCCTTTGATATGTACTTTTGGCTCCAGGGAGGGCGGGTTGTCATGAATAGAAGCCTCGTGCCTGGCTTAGCACGCCGTGTGCTGGAGGAACAGGCTCTGAGCATTCACCTGTGGGTCCAGGGCCAAGGTGAGCAGATCTTTCTTGGCCTTCATGACCAGATGAGCTCATCAGATCCAACCAGGTAAACAGCTACAAAACATGTCCCCAAACACAACCAACTCCACTTCTCCCCCTACAGTCTTAAAACTCCTCCTACAGTCAAGTTGCAAGAGGTTGAGGGAAGATAAAAGGAAAAGGGAACTGAATGATACAGGTCAGTGTCGCTTTCTGAGAACACCAGCACTTAGAGAATTTTTGGTACCCAGCGAAGTTACCATTTCCCAGACTTGCGGATTGATCCCCATGCAGGGCCTGGGTCTTAAAAGAAATAACACTACATACTAAAAATACACATATAACAGGCTGTGGAACTAAAGTAAATTTAAAGTAAGCTTTCTCTTCTTGTTCCTTTTCTATGGTTTTATGAGAGTCAGCAAGCAAGGTTATAGAGGAAAAAACAGTGGTTTTGAAATCAGAATGGAATCTGCCTGGGTTCCCATCATCTCTGTGTCCCCATTTACAAATCTATAGAGTGGGTCTGGGAGCAGTAGAGTGCACCTGTAGTCCCAGCTACTCGGGAAGCTGAGGTGGGAGGATCACTTGAGTTCAGAAGTTTGAGTCCAACTTGGTCAACATAGCAAGATCCCAATCTCTGTCTCTAAAAAAGAAATTCTATCAAGTGGGGATAATAAAACTTTCTTCATTATTGTTGTGATGTTCAGGGTGTGTGTAAAGGGCATAGCACGTATTAGGTACTCAGTGAACAGAAGTGTTACTTATTTGGGAGCATAATATTTTCAGAGAGAATATGACTCTAAGTTGCTTTTGTAGCCTATGAGTAGTAACAGATTTGGTTTCTGAATGGCAAAACGGGTTAATTTTGTGCCAAGGGTTGGTGGGGGGAAGGTCTGTATGATTTGTTGTAGAGATGGGTGACTGCCTTTCAGCAGTAGGAAATGGACAGTTTTAGTCTTTTTCTAGATAAAAGTAAGTCACGGTAGCTTGGGCCCTACATAGTGAGATTCGTCTAGCTCAAACTGGAATGTTGATCACAATCCTTTATCAACACCCTTTGGGGCCTGATGTATCTCAGAATTCTGAATTTTCCAGATTTTAGAAAAGCAATATGGTGCAGGCACTTAATGCATATTATGTAATACCCCCGGTAGAGTGTGGGACAGCAACTTGTAAGCAAAAACATGCAGATTTCTGTAGCAAATATTCATCCTAAGTGGGATAAATGAAGTCTACAAAGAAATTCAGGTCAGGTCAGCTTTTGCTGCCAAATGAGTTATGAAAAATCTTTCCGTATTCAGAGCTTTTTGGATTCCATAATTGCACCTTGTTGATTTATAGTAATAATAAAGATGATGATAAATAATAACAACAGTTGCATTTAACAAATGTTTTCATTGTGTCAGGTCTCTAAGTGCTTTGCATATATTTTTCTTATCTGTTCTATAATGGTCTTATGAAGTTGGCATTATTGTTTTCCTTTTAGTAATAAGGAAAATAAAGCTTGGAGATATTAAGAAGCTTGCCCCAGGTCACACAGTCATTAAATAGCAAACCTAGAATTTGAACCTATATCCATCTGATTGCAAAGTCTAAGCTGGTAAAAATAGATTAATGTTTTTTTTCCCTGCATAGTAGAGGTCCAGAAAATTTGTCTTGTGGGTGATAGTATATTTGCAAGGCTATTTTAGCCTTGTGATGTGCGCTGAGGTGGAAGTGTCCTACACTGGCAGTTGAGGGATATGAAGGAATAAGAGGTCAGTGGGCGAATGAGTGGTGGATGATAAACCTGGCCGTCGCAATATTGGCAAGCTGGTTGCATTGACACAAGCCCAACCCAGACAGATTGGGCCTGATCTCCCTCCCACCATTCAAGGAAAGCTTTCTTTAGCTTCAAATGGCCTTACTTGGAACTCAGCTGTCCAGAAAGGGCCAGTACGCTGCCCCAGGCCCAGACCAGGCCTCATCTCTCTCTGTGTGACCTCTATTGTTTGGGTAGAGTACTACAGAAAAAAAAAAATCCTAATGAGTCTTCATGTGGGAGGAAATGGCCATCCTAAAAATAACACCAGACCCTGTGGAGTAATGACATCATTAGCCAACTCCAGCCTCAAGGGATTCTAAGCACTTTTGACTAGACATTTTATTTTAGCACAAGATGTATCAAGTAGATCTATTATGCTTGTCAGCCCAAGCCAGGGTTGCAAGGCAAGAATTAAGTGAAAGGCACATGTGAAGGGCCATGGCACTTCCTTTAATCACATTTTACATAATTGGAATCGTTGCTATTTCCGAATCTTTGGCAGGGCCGTCTTCATGACCACAACAAAACAGATCTGGGAAGAGGAGAAATTCTATCATCTGGAGAAGACCTGACATTTTAACTTAATTCGAAGCCTTGGGGAGGAGAGGCCTGGGGAACTGGATTAGCCAAGAACTGCTGAGCAAGACGGAAGTAGATGTCATGGAGAATTCCTCAGTACCTGGATTATCCTTCTCTTTTTGGCTGACAAGTGAGCAGAAGGTTTCTTCCATCTCATGGTTCTTTCCTTGACAGAGTTCTTAGGATCATGCATGAAATAACAAGGCTTTATCACCTTCTGTTGAGCCTCCTCTACTTGACCATGAGCTCTGGAAAGACAGGATCGAGTTTATCCATCCCTTCTTTCCCAGCACTCCATGTAGTGCCTGGCACATATTGGGACCCTCAATAAAAATGTCTTGAATTAGGTCAAATGCCTGCGAATTCATTTTGTAAATGGTAAGGGACCATTCTGTGCATCTCTGTCTGTTCAGTTGTAGGAGGTTATTGTTAACCCCTAGGATGGAAGGCGAAGTCAGTCCTACTCCAAGATGGCGGAACAGGGAAGTATGCTTGGACTTAGTCAAGTGCTTCTAACAACTCATGCACAGTAATGACAAAAACGCAAACTCTTAGTAGCTCTTGACTTCATAGACAGAACAGCAAGATAAATGACATTAAACCTGATTATAGTGTGGAGGCAAATCAGCCTATTAAAACTCAGACCTAAAGGGTCTTTCTGTTCCTCGTTGCACTGGTCCTATAGCGAGCATGGCCATGGAACTCTCTTGGGCTCACCTCCTCGAGGAAGTGGGGAAGGTGAGGTGTGAGCACTTTTTATGTGATCTGGCCATGTGTTTGGTCATGTACTGTCTCTCCCCAGAACACAATGTCTGTTGCAGCTCCCTCTCTCCCTCCCTTCTCTGCCCTCCTTTCCCACTTGCAGTCCTCGCTCAGCCCTCCCCTCTCTTTGCTCTGGCCCCCTGAGGCCTGTCATAATTAGAAAAGGAGGAAGGAGGGGAGCCATCCTAGCCCACCAGGGCTTTAGAGGGAGTTGGGACTGCGTGCCCGGGACCTGGAGCTGCAAAGGTTTCAATATCTTCTTTCTTTTCCTACCATAGTACCTGCCAACACTAGCAGGCCCTGTGCCAGAGTCAGGAAGGAGTCAAGGCCAGGAGCACATGGCTTTGTGTGTAAATGATGTGTAGCAAAGTGTGTGTGTGTGTGTGTGTGTGTGTGTGTGTGTGTAAGATGCATATGACTGTAAGTTGGGATGAATGCTGTGCTATCATTTGATAGGGCAGCAATGGTGAAAGGTATTATTATCTGGAAACTTTAATCCATGTCATCTTTGGGGTATGAATTCTCTAGACGATCCCTTTGAATGAACCCCTCTTCCTGCCCTCACCCTGTTGCTCCCAGGCTCTCCGTCCTACCTTAATGGAAGGAAAGCAGTGGTTGGAGTGGATGGGGAGTCATCCCACATCTTTCTCCCTGCTCCCACACCAAGGTTGGTGTGAGACAAGTGTGCTCACACTCATCACAGTCGCACACAGGGGATGGATGAGGGCTTCCTAGTGTCTGCGGTGCCACAGTCTCGCTCCTGTGCTGGCATTTTCCTGAGCAATGCTGAGGGGATCATTAATCTGTCTTCTTGCTATTTTTCTGCCCAGCCCAGGGGACGACTCTGGCCTATAAATCAGCTTAGTACAGAGTGGGAAAATCAAGAAAGGGATAGTCAGGAGGAAAATGGCCACTCAGAAAGCATACAGATCTGAGGTGTGAGACCCAGAGAGTGAGGGAAGAGAAAGAGCGATATTTTGAGAAAATAACATGGAGAAAAAAATTACACTAACCTGGCAGGGCCAGATCTGGGACAAAGGAGATCTCGAATCTGGTCTTCAAGATGTTATTCTAAGCTTCTTGCTTTAGCTAATCTCTCTGTGTTACAACCAGGCCATCTGTTAAGGTGAGATCCCACCATGCCCTCACTTAGCTTTGTGCATTCCTAGAAGCTGGAGCCTGTGTAGAAAAACAAAACAAATTCATACATGCAAATTATTCAAACCCTACATATTTGCCCACGCAAATTAATTAATCAAAAGTACTCATGGTGAAGATTTCTAAGCAGCCCTGTAGGAGCTGGGAGGCAGTGTTGTTGGGGAAGAACGTGAGCCTGGAGTCAGGTTTGGTACCAATTGTCTCTGAGTTTCTGGACACCAGTCTGTTAACCCTGGGCCAGTGCCTCAGTTTCCCCATTGTTTAAGATCAGTTTGAATGCCTGACTTCTGTGATGATGGCAATTGTCACCACAGTGGTGTGAGGCACTCACATTTCTCTCAGTGACTCTTCCACATCTTGGCAATCATTCTCAGGCTCCACCGCTTGAAGGGAGAAAGGACTCTCTCTGTGGGGACCCTTGTCATGGGTCCTAGCTGTAACCCATTGCTTTCCAGGCCACATGGGGTTGACCACTCCCGTCTGGGATAAAGTCTGCTCTAGGGGCGTTTATATTTGGAGAGGCAGCTTAAAGAGTTCAAGTCTAGAAATAGACTTGCTTGGGCTTAAAGCCATGGTGAACTGTGTGGCCTCTGGGGAGATTCAGAGCCTGTTCGAGGCTGTATAACCACATCTGTGAAATGGAATCACAATACCTGCCTCCCTGGTTCCTTGTGAGCATTAGGGATAATATCTAGAGAGTGCATGGTTCAGTTCCTGAAGCACCAACGAGGGGGAAATATTTCTATTCCTAAGCAACTGCAGTTGAAACTCTAAGGGAGAGGGGATGAGTGTTCCCTTCAGGCAGACATCTCACCAGGTAAAGTGTGTGTGCTCATGTTGTGAGTGTGTGCACATGTGTGTACACGTGTGTGTGTGTGTGTGTGGCTATTTTGTACACATGTGTGAGAGTGAGTATATATGTGTGTAAGAGTATGTGAGAATATGTGCCCGTGTGTGCCTGCACAAGTGAGTGTATGCATGTGGCTGCATGTGAACATGTGTGTCTGTGCGTTGGGTTATACAGGTGGACCCCCAAAAACCCAGAATTTATTCATAAAAATGTGTGTGTATTTTTGCATGTTTAAATTTCAGTCACCTTAAAAGTACTCTCCATTTGATGCAGTACACCTATCAAGATACTTTTTCTTCTGCTCAAAATGGTTTTTGAACGCATCAATTTTGATGCCTTTCAGCGTTTCCACCATTTTTTATTTCATCTCTTCCACATTGGCAAAATATTTCAACCAGGGAAACAAACAAAAAAGTCTCTTGGGGTGAGATGGGGTGAATAGGGAGGACGGGGCATGGGGTCAGGCTGTTTTTGGTCAAAAACTGCTAAACACTGAGCACGGTATGGGCAGGTGTGCTTGTAAATCACCCATCAGGAAATGGGCGAGTGTTTTGAAAGAATCTCCAAACCATAAATTCACTGAAGCCAAACGCAGCCTCACAACAATGCTAGCTGGTACACTGATGCTGATGGGTTACTACAAGACTTACCTAGCAGGGGAAATCTGTACTGTACAAGAGGCCCACTCTCCAAAAAATAATTCTGAATTTTTTGGGGTCCCCTTCATACATATTTACTGGGTCTCCAAGTAGACTTTGCCTTTGTACATGCTTCTCTTTCTGCCTGGAATGTCCTTCTCTCCTCCCCATCATGTAAACTCCTCTTAATTTATTGAGATTCAAACCATTTCTGAACTCTTTGGGAGGATTTGATCATTCTCTCTTCCATTTTTCTCTGCCTTTACTTGAACCAGAGAAGCCGCAGGTGGAGGGATTAACAGTATGGGCTCTCGGCGCAAATGGCTGGGTTTGAATCTTGGCTCTTCAACTTGTAGCTGAGTGATCCCAGATGAGTTACATGACTTTTGGGAGCCTCAACTCCCTTATGTGTAACATGGAAATAATGGTGTCTTGCTCATGGGGTTGATAGGTTTAAAGAATACAAGGCATATTAGAGCATTGCACATGGTGCCTGGCTCATAATAAGTGCTCAGACCATGTCAGTGTCATCATTAATCCTACTAGTACAGTTACCACATAGTATTATCATATCAGAGCAGTCCTTTTACATATGTGTTTCTCAAATCTGTGAACTCCCTGAACAGGAACTTTTTTTTTTTTTTTGAGTTGGCGTCTCACTCCATTGCCCAGACTGGAGTGCAGTGGCCGCTCCCGGCCACCGCAGCCTCAACCTGCTGGGCTCCGGCGATCCTTCCACCTCAGCCTTCCGAGTAGCTGAAACTACAGGTGTGCGCTACCACGCCCAGCTAATTTTTTTGATTTATTGTAGAGATGAGGTTTCGCCTGCCCAGGCGGGTCTCGAACCCACGGGCTCAGGCAATCCACTCACCTCAGCCTCTCAAGGCGCGGGATTACAGGCTGAGCCACCGAGCCCGGCCATCAGCTACTTCTTAACAGACCTATGTGTACACATAAATGGTGTTTAGAAATTGAGATCTGTTGGGTGTGGTGGCTCACACCTGTAATCCCAGCACTTTGGGAGGCAGAGGTGAGAGGATTGCCTGAGCCCAGGGGTTTAAGACTAGCCTGGGCAACTTGGCGAGAACTCATCTTAACAATAAATCAAAAAATTAGCTGGGGATGGTGGTGCATGCCTGTAGTTCTAGCTACTTGGAAGGCTGAGGTGGAAGGGTTGCCTGAGCTCAGCAGGTCGAGGCTGCAGTGGCCGTGAGCAGTGTGCCACTGCACTCCAGCCCGGGCTACAGAGTGAGGCTCTGACTCAAAAATAAATAAATAAATACATAAAAACAATTAAGATTTAGGTGTTTAGGCATGCTCGCTGTTACTCAATGTCATTGCTTCATTCTTTTGTTTGTCCTTTCTGTATTTGTTTTTTATAACGAGCAGATACAGTACATGTATATTTTATATTTTCTTTTTGATACATGAAGGGCAGCATATTGTACTTTTTTGCATTTTGTTCCATGCGGTTACTTCATGTCAGTTTAAAGAAATCGTCCTCTTTTTTTTTGAGTTGGAGTCTCACTCTTGTTGGCCAGTCTGGAGTGCAATGACACACTCATGGCCACCGCAGCCTCAACCTGCTGAGCTTAGGCAATCCTTCTGCCTCAACCACCGTGCCCGGCTAGTTTTTGTGATTTTATTGTAGAGATGAGGTCTCACAAAGTTGCCTAGGCTGGTCTCGAGCTCAGGCAATCCTCTCACCTCCGCCTCCCAGATTGCTCAGATTGTAGGCATGAGCCACTACTGTAGGCATGGCCAGCAGTTTATTTTTGAGGTTGATTCCTAGAAGTGGGATTGCTTCACCAAAAAGCTATGTTTATATGTAGTTTTGTTAGCTATTGCCAAATTTCCTTTCAGAAGGGTTGTACTGGTTTGCATTTCCATCAGCAATGAAGAGAATGTTTGTTTCCTCATAGCCTCTTGAACAGAATGTGTTGTTCTGTATTTTAATTTTTGCCAGTCTGATAGAGGAGATACAGTATCTTATTGCTTTAATTTGTACTTAGAGTCATTATTTCTTGTTTTTTTTCGGGGGGGGGGTTGTTTTTGAGTTAGAGTCTCACTCTGTTGCCCAGGCTGGAGTGCAGTGGCATGCTCATGACCACTGCAGCCTCAACCTGCTGGTCACAGGTCATTCTTCTGCCTCAGCCTTCCAAGTAGCTGTAACTACAGGCATGCGCCACCATGCCCGGCTAATTTTTTGATTTTATTGTAGAGATGAGGTCTCGCCAAGTAGCCCAGGCTGGTTGGGAACCAGTGGGCTCAGGCAATTCTCTCACCTCGGCTTCCCAAAGTGCTGGGATTATAGATATGAGCCACCACGCCCGGCCTGGCTAATTTTTAAAAAAATTTTTTGTAGAGATGAGGTCTCACTCTGTATCCCAGGATGGTCTTGAACTCCTGGGCTCAAGCAGTCTTCTGGTCTCGGCCCTTCAAGAGTGCTGGGTTTATAGGCATGAGCCACTGTGCCTGTCCTTGACTTTGTTTATAACGTTTATTATTGTGCAAAGCTCTTTTTAATGTATATTAGCTCTTCTAATGACATATTTTTCTATAGTAGCAAAATTGCATTTATTGTCTTTTGGAATGTAAAAGTGAATTTAAGTAAGCTAACCACTTTTAGATAAGTATACCTTATTTTGTTGTTTTTCTGGATTGTTAGTACAAATTCTATCTGAGAATTCCAGTATACTTTATCAGTTTTGTTGTTTTTCTGGATTATTACTGGAATTCTGTCTGGAATTTGTACTAAGCTACAGTAAGACATGATTGTACCACTGCTCTGCAGCCTGGCGTCAGAGTAAGAACCTATCTCTTAAAAAAAATATTAGGCCGGGCACAGTGTCTCATGTCTGTAATCCAGGATTTTGGAAGGCCAAGACATGAGAATTGCTGGCGCCTAAGAGTTCAAGACTAGCCTAAGCAACATAGTGAGACCTTATCTGTATTTATTATTATTTCACCCATATATACTTTAGTATGTATTCCTAATGAGGATTTTCAAACATAACCACTCTGCCATTATCATACCTAACTAAAGTTAATAATAATTCCTTAATTATCTAATACCTGATCTATATTTCAGATTTCCATAGTTGTTTGAACTATATCTAAACAGCTCCTTATATTTATTATATTTGGAAGTCTGTAATCTCTTGATTTAATACCAAAAACTGTAACACTTGTATTGATGCTAGTCATTTGAAAGTGAAGTAATTCCATGATGTGATGTCTTTTTATGTGGATCTGTTTGGCTCTGATTAGTGACATGTTTACTTTGATAGTTGGGAAGGGCCAAATCTGTGACTTCAGGGACTAAGAAGTGAGACTTGTCTTGTTTGACATTTAATAGCCATAGTTTCGGAGGAAAAATAAAAGTGAGAAGGAACACTGGCCACCTACCTACCTTAACTTGTTAGCTCTCATTACATTAGGATAGCCTAATGCTGGGAACTTAATAAAATGTAGTGATTGTCCAGGTGTGGTGGTAGAGACCTGTAATCCCAGAGTTTTGGGAACCTGAGGCTAGAGGATCACTTGAGCCCAGGAATTCGGGGCTGCAGTGAGTCATGATTACATCACTGGGCAAATCTGAAAAAAAAAAAAAAAAGTCTAAAAAATTAAACTGGGCACAGTGGCTGATGCCTGTAATCAATCCCAGCACTTTGGGAGGCTGAGGCAGGAGAATTGCTTAAGCCTAGGAGTTCAAGACCAACCTGAACAATATAGCGATACTTGTCTCTACAAAAAATTCAAAAGTTAGCTGGGTGTGTTGTTGTGTGCCTGTAGTCCCAGCTACTCAGGGAGGTTGAGGTGGGAAGATCGTTTGAGCCTGGGAGGTTGAGGCTGCATTAAACCAAAGTCACACTACTGCTCTTCTCCAGCTTGGGAGACAAAGTGAGACCCTGTCTCAAAAAAAAAGTAATAAATCTGTATTATCTCCTAAACTTTATTTATTTATTTATTTATTTATTTATTTATTTATTTATTTTTAATTAATTAATTTTTTTTTTATTTGGAGTCTTTCTCTGTCGCCCAGACTGGAGTGCAGTGGCCGCTCCCGGCCACTGCAGCCTCGACCTGCTGGGCTCTGGTGATCCTTCCGCCTCAGCCTTCCAAGTAGCTGGAACTACAGGCGTGCACTACCACGCCCAGCTAATTTTTTTGATTTATTGTAGAGATGAGGTATCGCCAAGTTGCCCAGGTGGGTCTCGAACCTGCGGGCTTAGGCAATCCACTCACCTCAGCCTCCCAAGGCGCGGGATTACAGGCTGAGCCACCAAGCCCGGCTGTATGTATGTTTTAAATATGTGGGATACAGTTCAGGTTTAGGTATACAAATGTTCATTACACAGGTACCATCGTTGATGAGGTGTGCTCCCTCATCCCCTAGCAGTTTCCTACTATTGCTGATCCCACCCTCCCCAAACTTTTAATTTGGAAATCTAAGATTTACAAAAAAGGTGTAAGAGCAGGCAAAACTTTTTTTTCCGAACCATTTGCAAGTAAGTTGTCATGGTGCCATGTCATGTAATAGTACCATTAGTAGAATAGTGAGTATTTCTTACAAGGACATTTTCCTTCGATTAGTTATCTACTGCTGCATAACAAATTAGCATCATATTTAGTCATCTTAACTATGGATGTTTATTATCTCTCACAGTTTTTTGCAATTGAGGTTGGGAGTGGTTGGGCTGTGTGGTCTGGCTTGGGAAATCTTATGAGGCTGCAGTCAAGCTTTTAGCCAGGATTATGTCCAGACTATAGCACTACTCATAGGATTTCACCCAGATTTTAACAGTTATCAAGATTTTGTCACATTTGCTTTATCTGTTCCTTTTTTCTTTACTTTTTCTGGGAAAAAAAAAAAAAACTCTCCTGTGTACTCTAAAAAAATATACATTTTATACTTACCTGGCAGGGGAGATACATGATAACGAAGGTGGTTTTCCCAGGGCAAGGCTTATCCATTGCACTCCAGATGTGCTGACCCCTGTGATTTCCCCAAATGTGGGAAACTCGACTGTATAATTTGTGGTAATGGGGGACTGCGTTCGTGCTCTCCCCTTTAAAAAGAAAAAAAAGAAAAGAAAAGAAAAAAAAATATATATATATATACACACATTTCTTTAGAAATACAGATGTTGTCTTTTGTAATCATAATGTTATTATCACACTTAACTGAATACGTAATTCCTTACTATCATCTGAATTCAGTTCATAATCAGATTTCTTTGGTTGTCTTGAATATCCCTTTATCTCCCCATAAGATATCTTTTTATTTTTGAGTTGAAGTCTCACTCTGTTGCCAAGGGTGGAGTGCAGTGGCACACTCACGGCCACTGTAGCCTCGACCTGCTAAGCTCAGGTGATCCTTTTGCTTCAGCCTTCCAAGTAGCTGGAACTACAGGTATGTGCCACCATGTCCGGCTAATTTTTTTATGTATTGTAGAGATGAGGTCTCACCAAGTAGCCCAGCCTGGTCTTAAACCCATGGGCTCAGGCAATCCTCTCACCTTGGCCTCCCAAAGTGCTGGAATTATAGGCGTGAGTCACTGCACCTGGCAAGATACTTATTAATTACAAAGCGATGGGAGGCTAAGGTGAGAGGATCACTTGAGGCCAGAAGTTTGAGACCAGCCTGACAACATAGTGAGACTCTGTCTCTAAAAAAAAAATTTTTTTTTTTGGAATCCGCATGCTCACAGCCACCGCAGCCTCAGCCTGCTGGGCTCAGGCAAATCCTTCTGCCTCAGCCTTCCAAGTAGCTAGAACTACAGGCATGTACCACCACACCCGGCTAATTTTATGATTTATTGTAGAGACGAGGTCACACCATGATACTCAGGCAATCCTCTTGCTTTCACCTCCCAAAGTGCTGGGATTACAGATGTGAGCCACTGCGTTTGTCCAAAAAAAAACTTTTTAAAAATAGCTGGGTGTGATGACTGGCACCTGTAATCCTAGCTACTGGAGAGGCTGAGGCAGGAGGATCACTAGGACTCAGGATCAGGGCTGTAGTGAGTTATGATCATGTCATTGCACTACAGTCTGAATGACAGAATGAGACCCTGTCTTAATAACAACCAAAAAAGGGAGAGTAGTAATTTCACAGTGGAGAGACCTAGCAGGCACCATCTTAACCAATTGACCAAGGCATTATTTTGCTATTACGTGCCTCTGGTGTGATGTGCTGAGGGGCACAGCATTACTTTGTTGGGGTTCTTGAGTAAAGAAAATAATTGAGGGACATTCTGCAAGCTAAAGTGACCTGTGCTCTTCAAAGTACCAAGCTTGTGAAAGGCAGGGGAACTGCTCCAGATTGGACAAGACTAGGGAGACATGACAGCTAAATGAAATGTGGGGTCTTAGATTAGACCCTGGGTTAGAAACAGGGCATTACTTGGACAATTGGCTTAATTTGAAGACCTTCAGATGAGTTAATAGTGTTGTGTCATCATTAGTTTTCTGGTTTTGATGATTGTGTTATGATTATAGAGTCTGACATTGTTTTAAGATAAAAAGTTAAATCTTCCTTTGGGAGGCTGAGGTGAGTGGATTGCCTGAGCCCGCGGGTTCGAGACCCGCCTGGGCAAGCAAGACCTCATCTCTACAATAAAATCAAAAAATTAGTCGGGCGTGGTAGCGTGCGCCTGTAGTTCCAGCTACTTGGAA